>VDFB02256132.1:178289102-178304827 GCA_007258455.2 Sequoia sempervirens | reverse complement strand
TGCTTGTGTTCTTTGATTGGTGCATCTTCACCTTGGCATTTTCCTTTTTTCCATATGTGGCACATTGGACGATGAGAGGAGTTCTTTCTTGAGATGGTGGTCACTTTGTTCTTATTGTAGGTATCTTGATGGAGCACGAGAGCATGTTGGAGATTCATGTCGTTTCATGTATATATATGATGATGTATTTCGTGTATTGATCCCCTATGCAATGTATACAATAAGTCCAGGAGAATGTTGGGATATGGTGTTGTACACCATTTCATAAAATTATTTATTATAATGTTGTAATTAAATAATTATTTAGTTGTGATGCACCTAGGTGGTGTGGCTAATCACACTAGGTAATTATTTGGGGACCACTTGATTTTGTATTGTAACATTGTATTATTATTTAATGTGTGGGAGACATGATAATAATTTAATATTGGGGAAATATTAAATAAAGTGAAGTCTTATTATCCAATATTAAATAAGGGGTTAGTGGTTTTGTGTTCAAATGGTTTTGTGGCACATGGTTTTATCTTACCACTAGTTGTATTTGTGTGAATTTGTATCTATAAAAGCAAGCACATGTTTAGTGGTTAAGGTTGATTGAGTGGTTTGGCTATCATTATTGAGTTTTTCTAAGGAGTGCATATGTGAAGTATGGCATGGGATGTGTGGATTCATGCTTGGACACATGAGGATGCATTGAGAGGCTTGATGCTTCAAAATTGTTCATTGTAACTCTTGTATTGCTTTATTGTTGATTAATATGATGGAGTATGGATGCTTTTGGAGGCTGGGTTTTTCCCGCTTGACGGTTTTCCCATGCTATATCATATGTCATCTTTAATGGGTATGTTCTCTATTCTCTTGCATATAGATTTTGAGTACTTATTTGCATTAATTTCTCTTTTGGGTTATGTGGAAATTGTCATTTGATGGCTGCAAGTTTCCTTGTAGCTATGAAATTTTTAATTTTATTTATTGCTTTAGGTAGAAATGGGATTCCCATGATGTGATTCACTAGTAATTTTGTATTTGAATTCCTATTTGTGAAATGAGAGAATGAATGTGTTGATTAGTGGAGGCATGTCTTCCTAGAAGTGTGCAAGCATGCATTGGGGAGTTCAATTTTTTTAATTGATGAAAGATAATTGAATTTATAGGTAGGGGCATGGGTGGGAGAATTTTCTAGTTGTAGGTGTTAGTGGTGAGGAAGAAAAATGATTCTAGACTTTGTTGCTTAGATTTTTAGTTCCAAAATTTGGGGAGTTGTAGGTGTGGGTGTGGCTTTTCCTAGGAGAGTGTTTTCAAAAATTATTTTTCAGGTTTAAGGTAAAAATTAGTAGAAAACAACTTGGAAAGTTCATTCATTCTTTGTGACATTGATTCCCATAAGATAGTTGCAAGTGAAGAAGGGAAAATTTGCAAGAAGTTGGAGAATTGAAGAGACTTACTTGTAAATGATCTTGTTGCCTATAATAGATCATACAATTTTAATTTTAATATATTTCATTAGTCTAAAGGGCTACAATTGTAATATTTCTAGTTTTTTTGTGAATACCGAGAATTGAAAGAGACATTGATTGAATAAAATATTCATAAGTGTTGCTAATTTGAAATTGTTTTTGTAGACGTCCAATTTGATCACTTCCATATGATCAAACACGTCTCCTTATTCATCCGGTTGCTCATCCCCTCTGTCAATATTAATTAAACCAGTTGTTTAATTAATACCCTGCATCTTGCACAAAGGTCCTAAAGTATTTAATTTAATACTTTACCCCTCTTCCTCCTCTAAATTAAATAAATATACCCTTTTATTTAATCTAGTCATATTCCCCTTTTGAATTAAAATTCATTTTTAATTCCTCTTTTCTCTCTCATGGTCACATCCTCCAACTTTTGCAAGTTGGTCCCTAATCCATCTTAATTACTTCATCTTCTTCTAATTAACAGGGGTTAGCATGTGCACACTCTTAACCATCATTAAGGTCACATCCTCCATAATTTCCCACTTGCTTCTAATGAGTCATTAGTCCCTCTAACTGAGTACTTGCACAACCTTAATCATTTGATTAGCCTAACCTAATCCTCATCCTATTTATGGTATATGTCCTTGAGTCAACCTTATTAAAGACTTTTCTCCTTTTGGACAAGGCACTCCACTTCCCCATGTGAATTTTTTAATTCACCTTTTAATCCCCCAAGGCACCCAAAATGAATTTTTAATTCCTTCACTTCTCCCCACATGTCCTCTTCTTATTCTTTATTCTTTCCCATCTCCCCATGAGAATATTTGAGGAATTTTTAATTCCTCACATGTCCTCTCACCCACATGGGGACAAGAACCTCCTTTATGAGGAGATCTTGTCCAATCCCAAGGTACTTTGTACCCCCCTCCATGTCATGTCTCCTTCACCTCTGTCCACTTCACCTTTTTAGGACTTTATATCGCACCACATGTCGAGATGTGAGGGGCTTGTGAGTTCTCAACTCCTTAGTCCTACATCTTGATATTTTAATGACTCAATCTTGGCAGATCCATTTCCTTAGAATTCTCAAAATTCTATAAATACTTACTACTCATTTGAGGGAAGATCATTTTTGCTAGCCAAACTCTTGCAATTTTGTTTCTCAACTTATACTTAGCCATTTTCTTGTTTTCATCCACTTGCACTCATCCTCACAACATCATTTAGCTTGCATCTTGTGCCATCCAAGGAGCATACACATCAAAGATTGAAGGGCTAACCAAAGGATCGATTCGACGCAAGGTATAAAGTTCCATTTTGTTTCTTTTTATCTTGTTTTGTTTCCAACTTAGGCTAATCTTGAGGTGTAGGTTGTTTTGGTGTTTATTTGTACTCTTTTACTTGCTGCTCATTTTCTAATGCTCACATTCGACCTATCACATTTCTGGCACGCCCGGTGGGACCCACAAACGGGTCTATTTCTTTCACGTTTTCTATTTTTTGCATTTTTCAAGGTCCAGGTTGCAGAGTGGCGGACCTGTCCTGATAGAGTGGCGGATCTGTCCAGTGGTGGCAAACTTGTCCTGACAGAGTGGCGGACCTGTCCTGTTGTGGCGGACTTGTCCTGACAGGGTGGTGGATCTGTCTTCCGGTGGTGGACCTGTCCTGCTGTGGCAGACCTGTCCTACAGTGGCGGACCTGTCCTGACAGAGTGGCGGACCTGTCCCTACAGAGTGGCGGATATGTCCCTGCAGAGTGGCAGACCTGTCCTCCAGAAGGTAAAAATTTTAAGTTTTTTCTGATTGTCTTTTGGGTAAAATAGGCACATAGCTTAATTAAAGGGGGTCAATAAACCTTGTTTGGCATGTTTGGGAAGGCTATTTGATGTATCCAATCCCCTTGCACCATTTGGCGATCCTAGGTGATGAGAAATCGTAGCTTTCCAAGTCCTTTTGAGTCACCCTTTTTCACTTTCTTAGTGGGACCTGCTTGGGGATTTCATCACCCCAAGGGACGATTCCAACCACATGTACCGACGGGGTATATAAAGGGGGGAGAGCAAAATTTGTACCTCAATCCAACCACGTTGTAATTGGCGAAGCGTTGGGATGACGTGAAGAGTTGGTCCGAGCCTTTAGTATCTCGCTAAGGTTCCCGACTCACGCTTGTAATGGGTTGGTATTCACAGTTTGGGCCTCACGTACCGGGTGTATATCGAGGACTCCTTAGCAACCATGTGCATCCTAGAGTAGAAGACTTTGTCGACCATACCCATTTTTTACTAATCTTAGGGTTGTGCTATTTGAATTATCTTTCTCGTGCAAAAACCAATGATTATCAGTTTGGCCAAGTCTTTTTATGATTGCTATACTTTGGGTCCTTTGCCTTACCCATCCATCCAAAACATCCAACTTAAACTTATCATTTGGCAGACCTGTCCTTCTACAGTGGCAGATCTGTCCTAGTGCAGTGGCGGACCTGTCCTAACCCTGTGGTGGATCTGTCCCAACCCTATGGCGGACCTGTCCTAGTGCAGTGGCAGACCTGTCCTAACCCTGTGGCGGACCTGTCCTAACCCTGTGGCGGACCTGTCCTTGTGCTATGGCGGACCTGTCCTAGTGCAGTGGCGGACCTGTCCCTGTGCTGTGGCGGACCTGTCCTTGTGCTATGGTGGACCTGTCCTTTGACCAGCCTATATCATCACTTGGCATTCATTATCCCTCTATTTTGAACATCGATACGACCATTCAGCATCCCAAAACAAACATTTGAACGTCCGTTCCGAGCCTCCATCCCTTCGTTCTAAGGGTCATTTATCTCGAACACTCTTTTGCTTGTTTCGAGAGCCATTCATCCATCTTGGGACACTCCCCATCCGTCCTAAACCCGCTTTCATCTTCGATCTCCATTATCCTTTATAAACCTCATTGGAGTTGTCATCCAAGTTGACCTAGGTGTTCATCCCTAATCACAATCATCATAGCTGGCTTAGGATCGCTATCTTTCTTAAGTCAGTTATCCTTTTCGACCCAATCAATCCGCTTCTATCTCAAGTCAGATTCGGTGTTGTTATCATACCTCCACCTTTCAATCAATACCTAGTGTTACCAAGGATCCTTCTTAAACTCAGTTGTGGATCTCGGTCTTCATCATCTTTATCATCACATCAATCCTAATCATCACATCAATCCAACCCCCACATCATCAAATCTATCCAGATCAAAATCCAAAACTTGGACTAATCCAGTGTCATCAAATCAATCCACATCGGTCCAACCGATCGTCATCAATCAATCTCCCATCAAATCAAATCAATCTTTCATCATCAAGGTCTTTCTAATATCTTGATCCCTCTCATCATCTTGCATGCCCATTCAGACCCGATCACAGGAAAAGAAAATGGCTGACCAACAAGCCCTGAATGCCCAATCAAACAATCCTCAAGATCCCAATAACACAATGAACATCCCTCACGATCCCCACAATGGTACCTCATCACAATCCAATGTGGATGGTCAAAACACGTCACCACCTGGGGAAGAAAACATGGCTGATCAACCTGAGCTCACATTCGAGGAACACTTCAGCAACCCTATTAATGCACAAATGATAGAACGCCTTCTCGAAAGACATGGGGACAAAATCTTGGCTCACTTGATTGAAAAAGGTGTCAAGATGCCGTCAGGTGTCGACTTATCCAAGTATGGCACCTCCACATCTAATGTACCCCAAGGTTCACATGACATCCCCAGTAGCTCGTATGTCCCCAACATTCCTTCAATAGAAGGTTGGCACCAACCTGAATTCGGCAACACTGTCCTATATCCCGTTGGAAATCCCACACATCCCACCATCTCGGTCACGAGGAACACCCCAAACCATTGATCCCAATGATCCTTTTGCCTATGGCATGCCACAAAACATCCCGCAACCGCAACCATTAATGCTACCGGCACCACTCTCCTCAAACCCGCCTCCTGTCAACACTGGGGGCAACCCTTTCACCGCCTTGCCCCCACCTCCTGGGGCTACCAATCCTCCACCATCATCATTCATACCCCAACAACCACCCCAATCTCACAATCCTCCACCATCGTCATTCATACCCCAACAACCGCCCCAATCTGACAATCCTCCACCATCGTCATTCATATCCCAACAACCGCCCCAATCCAACATCCCTCCTTCATCGTCATTCGTATCTCAACAACCTCCCCAAGCCTATGCTCCCACTAGTGCTCAACAACCTCCCTCGCACAACATCTCAATCGCACCTCCACCTCAACAACAACCATTGGTCAATCCCCTATTTTCAACATAACCATCACAGCATCAACCACAAGGAAATCAACCTCGGGCTTCAGCCTCAACCATATCTCCATTCCTTGCGTCCATTTTACGCCCGCAAGCGCAACCACCACAAAACATCCCATCTCGCCCACCACAGCCGCCAACTGTGCATCAACAACCACCCCATCATTACAACTATTATAACTAGCAACAATGTCAACAACAACCCTCCTATGTGGCATCGCAACAGTCATATCAACACCCCCAATATCCGCAAGCTAATCAACAACATCTCCTCCCTACTTCCCAACAATACGCCACCCATAACTGCCTAACCAATCCATATCCCGCCTCACAACAGCAACCTCTTTATCAACAAAGTCCCTTGGCATATCAGCAAGGGATGCCACCTCCTCACCCATACGCCCATCTCCAAACATCATCTTATAATCCACAATCATCCTATCATCAATACCCATCCAACACACTGGCCAATGTGGACATCCTAGAAATCAAAGCCGCTCTAAAAGATCTTCAGGCAGGGACTGGCAAACAATCGTTCAAGTTTGAAGATATATGCCCATATCCGTATGATCCCTCCATCTCATTAATTCCCTTCCCCAAACATTTTGTGATGCCAAAGTTTGACAAATATAAGGGGAACAAAGATCCTAAGGCCCACTTACAGGAGTTTTACTCCCAGTGTCAAGAAGTTATCCACAATGACAACTATCTCTTGCGTCTGTTCCCCCAGAGTCTGGCAAGCAACGCGCTAGGGTGGTTCATGACTCTTGAAAAGGGATCTATAAAATCTTTTGCAGACCTGTCAGAAAAGTTTGTCTCCTACTTCTCCTTCAATTTGGAGAAAGATACTGATACCTTGGATCTTCTCAAAGAGAAACAACGTGAAGGGAAAACCTTTACTAGCTACCTCCAGAGGTGGCGTGCCCTAGCAAGCCAAATAAAAACCCCTTTGAAAGAAAAGGACATGGTCACCCTCTTCATGGAGAACTCTCATCCTGACATGGCTCATAACTTCTGATTACATTGTGTCACCACTTTCACGGAGGTAGTAGAGAAGGGACCCATCCTTGAGCGCGCCCTTGTTGCCAAGGGGCACGTCAAAATATATAATCAGGATAGGGAAAGGACATTCAATGACAAGCCACGTTTTTGGAACAAGAACAAAAATGCAGTAAATGATGGTGTCACTGACACTAAACATGTCCACGTGGCCAACACATCCCAGAAACAACAGCAATCCATACCTAATGCCATATCCGTACCGCAAGGGACACCCCGTCCTCCCCAACAGTCCAATCAAAATAACCAAGGGAACACTAAATGCCAGTATGCTCAACTAAGAGAACCCTTGAGTGTCGTCTTCAACAAACTGTTGCAGATCAGCTATCCGATCACGTACCTGTCACCAAGCCACTCGACGAATCCAAACCTAAGCCCGCATGGTTTAGGGAAAATGAATATTGTGAGTTCCATAAAATCAAAGGACACTCTTTGAATAAGTGTCAAGGTCTGAAAAACTATGTACAGGATCTCATAGATCGAGGTGACATCAAGGTTGACCCTAGTCAAGCTTGTCGTCCAATGCTCAATTGCAGATCTATCAAAATGCCTTCCTGAACCATAACCAAGGCCCGAGTACTTCCAACGGTAATCCTCAAAATAACAGCACAAATAACATGAACTATAAGAATGTACCCCTCAATTACGAGGGTATTATTCATTACATTGAACAGGCAGAACCTCGTGTATCCATGATACATGTCAAAGCTAAAGACCCTCAATGTGTTGTTACCACACGACGAGCCCGCATCACCGTTCCTGCAGCCTCTACACCCGCCCAACCGACTCCTGTAACCTCCCAGTACAATATCCTTGATCACTTAGGAAAGACCCCTGCACATATCTCCATCTTGGATTTACTCAAGTCCTCCCCCGTGTATCAAGAAATCCTCAACAGAGCTCTACAGGAAACCCATGTGCCTAATAACATTGATCCCACATAGTTACAAGCTTTGGTAGGACACCTAGCTTCATCTCACCAACTACACTTCAGCCAAAATGATATGCCCAACATTGATGCCAATCACAATCACCCCTTACATATTGAAGTCATGGTTGCCCGGCATAAAATAAAAAGAGTCTTGGTAGATAATGGCTCTGCCCTCAACTTGTACACTCTAAAATTCATAAAACAGGTGGGGTATACCCAAGCGGACTTAAGTACTTAGATCATCACAATCAAGGCTTATGACAATGCAGAAAGGAATTTAGAAGGGATCATCAATCTTCCTGTCCAAGTGGGACCAGTGGTTCAGTACATTACCTGCCATGTCCTTGATCTGGACTTGCCATATAATCTCCTCCTCGGCCATCCATGGCTCCATGCTATGCAAGTCATTCCCTCCACCTACCATCAGTGCCTCAAATTCCCAGTCAACGGACAAGAGGTCACCATCTATGCCGACCCCCAACCATTCGAATATTTCCGCGCTCTAGAAGCATCTTTCCCCCATTTACATTATTGTCCTGGGGTTGAAATGGGGGCATCTCAGTCATCATCCACCATCCATCGCGATAACCACTCCATCCTCCACCACTGACCCCACAGTCACAAAAGTCCAGATCATTAACAAAGGGTGTGGCGAGTACGAAATGCATACTACTCTTAATGTAGCGACCATGCCACCATCACCATATGAGTATGGTCAACCTTCCCACGCTACCCCAAAGGAAGACAAGACTGTCACCTTCCCTGGCAAAAACATCCCTACCACCACCTTCGTATCTGCAAGTATCAAGACAGATGCGCCAGAAGAAGACATAAGCCAATGGGTTTACCGAGAAGAGCCTCAGCCAGAAACTCCTCTCAAGGAATACTTTCAAGAAAAGTACCCCTGGCCAACAAAGTTCATGGAAAAGCATAACTATCAAGGCAGGGGCCTAGGAAAGCAAGAACAAGGGCGGTTGCAACCCATTGATACATCCCCGCTACCAAAAAATGTGGGCATTGGGTATGACAGAAAGCAGAAAGGCCCTGAAACATCATCTAATGCTTCCAATAGTGTTGCTGTGGACAAGGGCTTATTGGAAGACATACCCGAGGAGGAATCCATCATACGTACATACGATGATGTCGACCACACTGACCTATCATCTATGTTCGAATGCCTATCTGTCTGCACTATTAACCTATCCCTTTGCCATCCTGAGCTTATCGATTGGGACCTACGTACTAGCACACCTGTCAGTATGTCTGCAGATACATATGTCAACCTTATGGGATTGGGGGAGGATGAACACTCCAATCGCAAAAGTAAGAATAAGAAAAATAACAAATGGTCATCTCGTGAAAACCTCCCTGAGGCACTTCTTGACTTGGAAAAAGTAAAAATAAAGGATGCATCTGATGGCGAAAACCTCGAAGACGTGCTAGAAGATGGAGATGTTCATCTTCCCCTTATGGGAACTTAGTTATCTGCCCGATCACCTATTCTGATTGAAGAGACTCAAGAAGTCAATCTGGGAACTGCTGAAAGTCCTAAGGTCACCTATGTAGCTAAGTCACTCTCAGAGCAAGAGTATCCGATCATCGTGCAGCTACTCCAAGAGGGGGTCATTAACTTTGCATGGTCATACTCAGACATGCCAGGCTTAGACCCTGCTTTAGTGGTTCATCACTTAGACATTCGCCCAGACGCCAAACCTGTCAAGCAAAAACTCCACAAGATGCATCTGCAGGTTGCGTTGTTAGTCAAGAAGGAATTAGAGAAGTTACTAGAGGTGGGTTTTATCAGACCAATTGACTACTCCGAGTGGATCTCCAACATAGTGCCGGTTGCTAAACCAAATGGTGACATTCGGGTCTGCACGGACTTTAGGGATCTCAACAAAGCCTGCCCAAAAGATGACTTCCCCCTGCCCAACATTGACATGTTGGTCGACCTGACAGCAGGACATGAGATGTTGTCTCTCATGGATGGCTTCTCCGGGTATAATCAAATCCGAATCGCACCTGAGGACCAACACAAAACCGCCTTCACAACTCCTTGGGGCACTTTCTGCTACAATGTTATGCCCTTCAGTCTCAAAAATGCGGGGGTGACATATCAGAGGGTAATGATGGTCATCTTCCATGACCTCATACACATCATCATGGAGGACTATGTCGATGACCTATTAGGAAAATCCAGAATGCGAGCAGAACATCCTGCCATCCTGAAAAAGATATTTGAGCGGTTAGAGCACTACAAGTTGCGGCTAAACCCAAAAAAGTGTGTCTTTGGGGTCACTTCAGGAAAGTTGTTGGGTTTCATAGTCTCTTGCAGGGGCATTGAGGTTGATCCCGCTAAGGTAAAAGCTATCCTAGACATGCCCCCTCCATGCAATCTCAAACAGTTAAGAAGCCTTCAGGGGAAGATGCAGTCCATCCGTCGGTTCATAGCCCAGCTGGCCAATAAGTGTCAGCCGTTCACTCATCTTCTGAAAAAAGATTCCACCTTCCGATGGAACCAGCAGTGTCAGATAGGCTTTGACAAAATCAAGGAATATTTAGCCCATCCCCCGATATTAATGCCACCTATTATTGGCAAACCCCTCTTGCTTTATATCTCTGCCACTTCAGTCACACTGGGTGCATTGTTGGCACAGCATGATGAGTCGTCGAAAGAAAGGGCAATCTACTACATCAGCCGGACATTGGTTGGCTACGAGTTAAACTACTCCCCCATGGAAAAGGCCTGTCTTGCACTCGTCTTTAGCACACAGAAGCTTCGACATTACATGCTTAGCCATCTGGTAAAACTAATCGCCAAGATCGATCCATTGAAGTATCTATTATCTAGAACCACTCTGACTGGCCGCATGGCTAAGTGGGTCATGCTTCTCAGTGAATTCAACATAGAATATGTGGACCACAAGGCTATTAAAGGGCAGATAATCGCAAACCAGTTAGCAGAAGCTCCTCTAGTTGACACTCACCCATTGATCACGGAATTCCCTGATGATGAAGTCTTCTCTGTTGATGAGACCCCCACGTGGACACTGTATTTTGATGGATCATATACACATAATGGATCGGGGGCAGGAATTTTATTAGTTACCCCTCAGGGTGACTACATTCCCAAGTCATTCAGGATAGTGTTCCCATGTACCAACAATATGGCCGAATATGAAGCTCTCCTCACCGGTCTCAAAATTGCGAAACAGTGGCACATAACTCAGTTGAAAGTGTTTGGTGACTCCTTGCTAGTCATTAGACAAGTTAATGATGAGTACCTGACCAAGGATGATAAGTTGTTACCCTACAAGCACATGGTGGATGATTTCAAGAAATATTTCACCTCTATACAATTTGAACATATTCCCAGGGTACGAAACAAAGTAGCCGATGTGATGGCCACTATTGGCTCCCTCCTGGACATGCCTAAGGATCGAACAGAGTGTGAGTTTCTTGTAGAACAACTTTTAATCCCAGCATATGATATCCCTGAGACCGACATGGTGTGTGAAATTGTAGGTCCCACCTCCCCATGGTACCAGGACATCTATACCTACCTCCGTGATAACATTATACCCCTAGACCTTACCCGTAACCAATGCAAATCCTTCATTCATTGCTCTTCTTGATACGTCATCGTTGGTGATATGCTTTATCGTCGCGGGTATGATGGAATCCTCCTCAGATGTCTGAATGAGACTGAATCCCATGCTACACTAACAGAGGTACATGGTGGTGTTTGTGGAGCACATTCAAATGGTATGGCCCTGGCCAAAAGGATCTTACGAGCTGGGTATTATTGGCCTACGTTGGAACACGATGCTTGCGAGTTTGTAAAGAAGTGTCTTCCATGCCAGCAACACGCAGATTTAATCCATGCCCCAGCACAAGATCTTCAGCCTCTCCTGGCACCATGGTCATTTTCTCAATGGGGTTTCGACTTGATTGGCAAGATTCACCCACCATCATCCGACAACCATACATTCATAATCACCGCCACTGAGTATTTCACCAAGTGGGTGGAG
The DNA here is from genome assembly GCA_007258455.2 of Sequoia sempervirens. NCBI lineage: Eukaryota > Viridiplantae > Streptophyta > Pinopsida > Cupressales > Cupressaceae > Sequoia > Sequoia sempervirens. The sequence continues at coordinate 178,293,029 of VDFB02256132.1, read as the reverse complement.
GCAATGCCCCTTTCACAAATCACCGGTACTCAGATCTCCAAATTCATCATTTACCATATTCTCTGCAGATATGGTATCCTGTCCACTATCCTTTCTGACAATGGCAAACCATTCAAAAACCAAGCCATGAAACATCTTTGTGACACCTTCCATATCCAGCATTGTTGGTCAACGCCTTATTACCCCCAAGGTAATGGTCAGGCGGAAGCGACCAACAAAACCCTCATCCGTATTCTCAAAAAGGTTGTCAATAACACTGGATGAGATTGGCACCTCCATATTCATCTTGCCCTCTGGGCATATCACACATCCATCTGCACCCCGACAGGCGCCACCCCCTACTCTTTGGTGTTTGGTGCTGAAGCCGTCTTGCCAATCGAGGTTGAACTTCCATCATTGAGAATCTCTCTGAAGAACCTTATTAGCGAAGAGGATGCTCATGTTGTGCGGCTAGCACAGCTAGAGTTACTGGATGAACGAAGAATAAAGGCCTACGACCATCTGCAAGCGTACCAAAATCGCCTCAAGCATAGCTACAACAAGAAGGTTCGTCCTCGGCAATTCTAGGTGGGTGAGCTTGTCCTGAAGGAGAACTAGCGCACTCAGCAAGACCGAGACAAGAAAGGAAAATTTGAGGCAAATTGGTTGGGGCCCTATATCATATCTGCTAAATATGGATCTGGGGCATATAGGTTGACTACTCTTGAAGGAGACCCCCTTGACGAGCCCATCAACATCATGCATCTGAAAAAGTTCTACACTTAAATCTGCTCGGTTACCCCACCTAGTCAAAAATCCAAAAAATCAAAAAATCAAAAAAATAAATAAATAATAATAATAAAATCAAAAATCCAAAAATAGTCAAGAGAAATAAATCCGTCCTATGGTGAAAACCACCTTGTCATGGCACCTTGGATAAGTATGGGTGGTGAAAACCTGGCAACAGGCATCATCCATAGAGGGCTTAATCATTATCTACCTGACATCCTGGTTATTTTATGCCGTCATCCGCACTATTGTCCTCACCCATCTCATCCCCGGCTGCTTGGTAAATGTTGATTGAGCATTGGACGACCCATCTAGTCTATCCCCCATTCCTGAGCTTTTTTCGGTATCCCACTCTGAGCTTACGTCATTCACGCTCATGTCATCGGGTAGGATCATCCATCGTGTCGGTCTTCACCTAGGTCCCATCCCGTCACGTACTCTAGTCGAACTACGCTGCCCCTGTGCTGTCACGTAGGCAAGGTTGATCATTTGATTTTCCCCCGGGGCATTTTTCCATCATCATCAGTTACCATTTGTCTTCTTTTTTCTTTATCCATGGTCTTTTCTAGAACTACGAGGGCTTTGCGCTTTCACGTAGGCAAGGCTAATCTACGATCAACCCCTGAGCCCCTAGGTCTGTAGGTTATGTCGGTCTTTTGTGCTTCGTTATCAAGTTATGCCCACATCTAACCAGTTCTTAACAAACAAAATTCCCTTGTATTACAAGATCTTGTCCCTCGGTAACATCCCGCGTCAACTGGATCATCCTACTTTTGCATCCATCTTTGGTCTCAACAGGATGAATCCTTCCTAGCAGACCTCGCCAATCACATCCATCACCTTGATTCTATGGCAAAGGACCTGTTGTCTTGATTATGATCTTTTGATTCTTTCAAATTTTGTTTATCATTTTAGGTTCCTTCCCATCACTTGTCAAGGTCGCCTTGGTCCACCATACCATGGCGGGCTTTGACCTGTTGAAATGGGGGCATACCTTGATCTTTGTTTTTTCTGATGTCTTCTCAGTTGGCCCTCGTAAGACCCACCAAGATCTCCAGGATCTTTTGTTACGCTAGGACAACTTTGTGTGTTTGTGGTTATTACAACACCAGGCCCGACCGAGGTCATCGCGACCTCGGGGTGTTGGGATAACCTTATTGTTTGCCATGTTTGTTTCATGCATAGAGTACTCGCTCGCCTTGGTCTTCTATATCAAGGTGCTTGGTACCCTACGCTATAGTAAAAATCAATGCTCCAAAGATGGCGAAATCTCATTTTCACTGCATTTCCACCACTTTGCATGCACCCTTCATTTCCATCATAACCACCGCTTATAATTTTGGTTGTGCAAGTACTCTCGTTTTCTGTTCCTCTTGGGTCCTCTTCCTCTCAGGATATTAACGGTTGTTTTTGGCAAATGTAATCTTCCATCCGCCTATCACCTATCTGCATTCTCATAACGGTCTTTATTGACATTTAGGTGCATTGTGAGCATTTCCCCTTTTTGCATCCATAAATCATACATCATAAATCATATAAACATGTGCATCCATAAATCATACATCATAAATCATATAAACATGTGCATCCATAAATCATACATCGTAAATCATATAAACATATGCATCCATAAGTCATACATCATAAATCATATAAACATGCATAAATCATCCATCTACATATGCATCCATACATCATGAATCATAGAAACGTTTACATCGATCATAAATCATCCATCCATAAAACATAAATCATAAAGCATAAATCATCCATATAAACATGTGTACATATATATGAAACCACATCATGAATCATCTCATATAGCCGCATAAGCAGAAATATCATACATAATGTCAATAAAGACCATCGCATAATCAAAATAATAAACATCATGTCATAATACAATACATCTCCATCATATATCGCCTAATAAGATACAAAATCCAGAGATGTGGATCACCTCTGCCCTCTGGCGCCATGCACAAACCATCCATCCTATATCTGCCAAAAATAACCAATATCCTGCATATGCCTGCTCTACTGTGAGCTGCCCACATCTGACCTCTGCGGAGAATTGGGTGCTGGCCCTCTGTGTGCTGGAGTCCCCTGGTACTCACGGGTGGGTGTCCCCTGGTAACCGTCGTATGGAGACGGAGTCCGCCGGTAATCGCTGAAACCCCTGGTGCGTATCCCTAATGACTGGGATGGCCCTGGTGGCTGTGGAGCTTGACTAACGTAGTGTGCAGTGCGTTGTGCTGGATCTGGAACAACCTGCTCATATACCCCTCTCCAATAGCTAGCCTCTTGCATAAACTCATCCCTCTGCCCAACTATCAGTCTCGTGGCATTCCGCTCATGCCTATAGCGATTTTGATCTGCATTGATAGCCCTCCGCTCCCGTGCCCAGGCCTCCTGAGCTAGTATCAACTATTGTATCTACTCTGTGCCTCTATCCCTCTCTGCCTGCATCACTTGTAACTGCGTGTGCAGCTCCAGCACATCTATCCTTGACCCTCCCCCCTCAACCAACCCCCTCTGCAACTGAGCCCACACTGCATCCCTCTCACCCTGTAATGTTTGCATCTGCGACTTTGCAGCATCCCTCTCCCTCTATGCAGCCTGTCCCTGCGCCATCGCTGCATCTCTATCCCTCTGCAGGGCCTGCAATCTCAGCTCAGCTGAATCCCTCTCTCGTCGTAGGCTAGATGCCTACGCTGTCACTATATCTCTCTCTCTGTGTAGCGACTGTGCCTCTGCCTCGGCCACCTGCCTCTCGCTCTGTGCTACCTGAACCTCTGCCTGTAACACATCCTTCCCTGCCTCCAACACTTCCACCTGTGCCTGTGCCACACCCCTCTCTACCTCCACTGTGCGCACCCTGTCCCTGAGCTCAGCTAGCTCTCTCTGCATACTCTTTGCATCCCCTGTCTCCCTGCTGCCAGCCTCTTGTGCTGCTCCCTCTCCCACCAAACCCAATCCCTCCATCTATATCATCTAGCTATGCACCTCTGCTCGCAATCGCTCCACCTCAGCCCGCAGGTCCACAGTCTCATCCCGGCTCTCATCTCTCTCCCTCACCAATCTCTGCTCCTGCTCTGATGCTAGCCTGACTAGCTCGTTGTAGTCTCTCTCACCTTGAGCAAGTCGGGCATGCCACTC
>VDFB02256132.1:178245349-178289002 GCA_007258455.2 Sequoia sempervirens | reverse complement strand
TAAACATCATTGAGAGGTCCTTGGAATGGGCCATTAAGATAAATCAGAAGAAAAGATCAAAGACAAACAATCAATGTTATCTATATCTCTTTCTAGTTTAAATATAGTTAAGGTGATTTCTGATACTAATGTCCATCACAGGTTGGATACATCCTAGGACATGTTGATCAGATGGTTTAATTTAGGATGATGATGCTATGATGAGCCATTGATACAAACTTCACTAACACATTTACCTATGATCTAGACTTTAGACTTTGACACTTAGGTTCTCACTTTACGACTTGCGACACTTGTTTTCTACTTGTTTTACCAAAGGTTGAAGATGATGATTGATTTATTATGGATGAAGGTTTATTTCAGGTGAAAGCAAGATGGGATGGATGGGTTTTGGATTTTTTGGAATATTTCAATGTTTTTGGTATTTTGAAATTTTTTGAGGCTATTTTTTAGTCTTTTTAAAAGTTTATGCTAATCGTTTTGTTTCTTTGGTTACCTGAGGTTGCTTTAGGTTTTTCAAGGATATCTGGATGTTGCTTCTAGGCATTTTGGAATGTTTCTAAGTGTTTTTGCATTTTTTATGATTTTTCAAATGTTTTGGATTTTCTCTCACATTTGAATGTTTAGGCTCTTCCTATTTCATAATTTTTGGATTTCACCCCCACCAAATGTTTATGGATTTTGATATTTGAATGTTTTTTTTCTAAGTTATTTGAATGTTTTTGCGATTTTATGATTTATCTAGATATTTAGGGATTTTCTAAGTTTCGACCAAGAACCTAACCTAAAGACCTATCCTAGGGGTTGATCAAAGATAAGCCTTGCCTATGTTATACATGTAGAGACCACATAGTTCAACTAAATCAACATATTTACAAGATGATAAGTGCACAAGTGATGGAATGTCAAATTATTATGACAAAATCCTAAAAGACTGACCTAGGGTGTCTCAGGGGCACATCAATGATGGCCTTGCCTATGTTCAAGCTTAGAGACGACATAGTTTGACAAGGGTACTACCTTTTGGATTTTTGATGTTGTGACCTTTTAGGGATTTTGATGTGTTTTGAATTTTTCCTCTACAATTTTGCGAATGTTTTTTGAATTTTAGTTGTACAAGATTTTGTTGTTTTTTGGATTTTTTGATGAACATTTTATGAATGTTTTTAGGATTTTTGATGAGATTTAAGGTAAACGATACCCATACCACGATGTTGATGTCACGTTATGAGACATAAGAAATGGATCAAGAGTTAGTTGAAAACAAAAGTGCAATAACCTACCCCTATTGTTTAGCAATTCTTCATAATGTAATGGATAACCAAGATAGGTAATGTATATGTGAAGAGTTTGATAGAGTTTTAGCATGCTAGATATAGGCTATAGGACCTCACGAGATAAAATGGTAAAGAACCTATCAAAAATTTTCCATGAGTATGTTTGAAGTGTACGCCAAATCTTCGTCAAGATCAAGATAAATAGGAATATCTAGGTAAATTTGGATTGGATGGATGGAGGCAACATTGGATTTATCATGACAAGGATGAGATGCTTCTATCTAAGAAGGATCATAGAGACGCTCAATTCTACTCATGATGGTTATTTTCCAAGTTTTCATCATAGTACTTTCCCAAAGCGCCATCATAGTGGTTTTCACTAGAGGACAATTTTTATTTTTACTATTTTCTTGATTTTTTTATTTTTTTGATTTTTTGGAAATTTTACCCTCATATTGAACTGCCTGGTGGTACTAATGTAGAGGCCACTATCATAACGTGCCAACAATATCCTGTTTGAAGAAGCTACTTTGCTAAGATACGAGCACTTGGGTGCAACCTTGAAGAACTCTGATTTGTCTTGTTGGTACCAAAATTAACCTTATTTATGTGCACACATCATGATAAAGTTCCTTCAAAATCCTTATGATGAAGGGTAGCTTCCAACACATTGTCAATGTGAGAAGTGGATATCGTGAATGGAGTGTATGGTGCCATGCATGAAGGAATATGAGATGGATTGGTCGATATTTTGAAACCTTTGACTCTCCAAACTTGGGAAGATGAGCAATGATGGGTGGGAACGGAGGTTTCGTGGAATTAGGACCAATCATTGGATATACTTTGTTCCTTGCTTGAGAAGCATTTTTTTGTATTTGAGGACTCTTTTGATGGATACCTTTCCCTTTTTTATTTTCCCCCATAGTTTCTTTCACTAGTAGAGTTTTGGAGGGATGACTTTCTTTATTTTGCTTCGATATCCATTTGTACTTGACATGTCCTTTTTGCTTTCCTACTTCATTTTATTTGATTATCTTTTCCTTGCTTAGATAGGATTTCTTCTTTTTATGTTGGTCCCAATTTGTGTATGAGATGATGGGTGGGTGATGATTCATGATACGGCTAGTTGTAGCATTGACTGCATTTTCATCATAAGAATCCTTCGTGCCCCATATGTTGATGTTTGTTGTAGACAAGATTGCCCCTGGTGTTGTGAAGGTATTATCAATACCTAATCCTTTGCCCTGATAATGTATCCTCTGATCCATAGCCACTAAATATGACTTTTCATGAACACATGATATTGCTATGGGTTCCTGTTGTTCAAGAATATGAACTATTTGCTCTAGTTCTATGACATTATTCTTTGTTGATACTGCTCCAAAAGATATTGATGTTGACTCAAAAGATGTCGATTATGCAGAATCACTATAAGAATCAAGAATCTCGATTGTTGCTTGCTCTTGTGTAGGAATATCAAGAGTGGGAGACTCATGTTTTGGATGAAGAACGTCTATATGCTCATCAAAAAGAAACGTCTCAAGGGTGATATCAGGGATATCTTTGGAGTTTAAAATGGTTTGGAAGATGTCCCTTAGCTCTTAGTGAAACTATGGGGATAGGGTTTCTTGATCTTGACTTGATTTGGAATAACTTTCATTATCCTCAAAAGCCTTCTCTTGACATGATCCTTGGGTGGATGATACATCATTGGTAAAAGAATCTTCACAATAGTTTGTGGGTATGGGCCCAATAAGGGATATTTTTGGCTTGTTTCGAACTTCTTCAACATGCCCAATCATTGAGTCATATGTGGGATATATATCACAATCTGATATCCACTTGATGTCATTACAGTATAAAATAGTGTTAAACACTACTGATGGGTTTGGTCTTTGTTTTAAAATAGTATCTTGATATGTGTTTGATTCCTCATGTTGTGATGAATAAATATGTCCCATCATGGTATCATGAGTATTGTTTACATTTTTTGAGGTTGATTCCTTTCCTAAAAAAAATTCTATCATACGGTCAAGCATAGGGTTTGTATAAATTTTTAGATTTTCATTCCTTGATTTTTGATTGACATGAATGTCTCCTTGTTCAATAATATCTTCTATTAGATGTTTGAGTCTAATTTTTTTTTGTGTATTATGACCTTTGTATCAGTGAAATTCACAAAAATGATCATCTCTATAGCTACAAGGTTTGAATTGTGGCTCTTGATAGTTTAATAAATCTGGGAGTGTGATAAGATTAGATTGTATCAACTACTTCAACATATCCTCCATAAGTTCCCCTAAGGAAGTGAATTGTCTCTTAGGATCACTATTTGTTCTTTGTTGTCCATGTTGATTGTTTGTAGCATTGATTGTTGGTTGATTGTTTGGTGGTTGCGCATATAGTTGTGGTGTGTTCATGGATTGGGAATTTTCTTGTCAAGGAGTAGTTAAGATGACCTTTGCATCAACAACACCATCACTAGTAACATTTTTGTTCCTGGCCCAATAGCGGGGCTTGTCGTTAAAACTAGTGGATGGGCAGTTGTCTTTATACACTTGTGTGTTTCCCTATGAGATTAGGGCTCTCTCTACGTTAAGGGCTCTAGGGATTAAAAGCTTGTCATAAGATGTGATGCACCACATCTTCAAGTGGAAGGATAGACTGATCTAGATTTTCTATGATAATGCCCACTTGTTGTTCATCTGGAAGTGGCCACTTGATTTTACTAGCTATTTTCCTCCATCGTTGCAAGAAATTGGTGAAAGATTCTCCTTTGTTTTGTTTGAGAGTATACAACTCTTCTAAGCTTATGTCCATGTTAATATTGAAGAAGAAGTGATCTATGAATTTGTCAATGATTTCTTGGAAATTTTTGATACCTGGAGGCAACTAAGAAAACCAATCCATGGCAGGACCTGTTAAACTTTATGGGAAGAGGTGCATTAAGTAAGAATCATTAAAGGCCACATCCATGCAAATTACATTGAATTCTTTGATGTAGTCTACAAGGATTTCCTCTCCCTTTATATTTATCAAATTTGGGGACCTCAAATCTGGGAGGGAATGGTATTATCGTGATGTTTTGATCAAATGGATATGGACATAGATTATGTGTATGGGGCTTCTTTTTCTTGCCCATCTAGAAGTCTTGCATTTCTTGTGACAATGCTTTGAGTTGTGATGCTAGATTGTCTTGCCAGTTTGGTGGAGGAAACACATGCTGGGATGACAGATGGGTTGTATGTGTGGATTTTGATATGATAAGGTTTTGTATGGGGTGTATGGTGGTGTGAGATTCTATGAAGGTGATTGAGGTGTTGATATATATCTTCCTAGCACATTTGTATTGACCATGTTCAATTGAGGGTTATAGTAGGAACCTTGTTGTTGTGTGATTAATTGTTGTTGTTGGGCATATTGCTAGGCTTGTTGGGCTACTAGGGATGCTTGTTGTTGCAATTCACTAAGGCAACTTGTTGAGCTTGTTGTTGTTGTTGCTTACATAATCAAGCATGTTGTTTGTTGTTTCCTTTGTTGTTGTATCACGCTAAGGCCGCTATTGCTGTTGTTGTGGTTTTTGTATTGCCAAGGTTGCTTTGATGTTGTTGTTGTGCTATTAAGGTTGCTTGATATTTTGTTGTTGTGTTGCTAAGGCTGCTTGATGTTGTTGCTATACAATACTAAGGATGCTTGATATTGTTGTTGTGCTACTAAGGCTGCTTTGTTGTTACTTATTGTTGTGCTACTAAGGATACTGGTGTAGCTTTTATTGTTGGATGAATTTTGATAAGTATGTTGTGCTTGCTATAAAGCCAAGGCATGTGCTTGCACTGTAGGATTAGTTGGTTGTTGGGACATCTATGATGGGATTTGGGTGTTGATGTTTTGAGTAGGTAGTGTATTTTTTATGAGAGGTTGAGGGTTCCCTTGGTTTAGCATTCCTTGCAAGATAGTGGGTTGAGGTGGAAGAATGTAAGTTTGAGGCCCTCAATTGATTTTGCACGGTAAAGGGACGCATGGGAAATGATGAGGATGATTCCATTAGATTTTGTGATGGTTATGACATACTAGGACCTTGATTCCATTGATTAAAAAGATTCCTTTTTTGTATTTGAGGTGTGACAAAGGTATTACCTTGGTTGATGGGATTCATAACCAAGGTGTTGTTTTGATTTGGGTTGATGATAGATGGGTTTGATGTGGATGGTGGATTGACTTGAGTAGCTTGGGTAACCACTTGTTTTGATGTGTCAATAGGGTTGTTGGAACCACTTGTTAAGGGTTGACTTTGCATGAGAGTGTTAACTTGCCCTTGTTGTCCTACTTGAGGCACTCGGTTCACATTACCGTGTGAACGTTAGGAACACTTGGGGTATTTGTGATGATGGATGAAGATGGCTACGCTCCAACTTTTGAGGTTGTTGTGGCATCATGGAATGTAAGTGTTTTACTAAATTTTGGTGTCCAACTTGTGTTTTGGGGAAGGTTGGTGGTTAATGGAATGGTCATTTTGTGAATACCCAAAGTTGTGTTTGTTCCTAGACATGAAGTGATACCAAGGTTGGTTCCTAGCCTAGTTACAAGACTAGATGTTAAGGGTTGACTTGGCACAAGGGATGGATTTGGTTGAATTGTAGATGAATTCGAGCCTTGTGTCAATGATTGTGCAACAAAAGATGGGGAAATTGGAGCTATGTTTATAATGTTTGAACTCTCTAGTTGATTCAAATCTAGGTAAAAGGGACACTCTAAGTCTTTTTGGAGCAATGGTGATAATGAAAGATGAAAAGGTGAATGATGTGGGAAGTGATCTTTACAAACGTTTTGGGACAACACTTTTGACTTAAGTTTAATGTTTTGATGTTTGGATAAAGGATGTTTATGAACTTGGAAATCTTTAGGGTAGACTCGTGACCTTCAATATAAGCTAGTTCAAATATGATAACTAACTTAACCAAATACATGGAAAAAGATTCATTTCACATACAAAGTAGCTAAGTTAGTGTTTGGTTGATTGATGTTTAAGTCACAAAGTGTTGGTATGTTCAATTTTTTTCAAATTTTGATGAAGTGAAGGATGAAAATATGATGAAGGATGGATGAAATGTTTGACCCAATTTTACTTAGAGTGAACCTTTAGTTTGCAAGACCAAGGTGATGAGAAACATGTTATACCTCTAAGGTGATAATACTCCAAGATCTCAATAATTTTGGTAAAATAGGACTCAAATGATTTTTGGAAATAGGACCCAATGATTTTGGTAAAGTGAAACTCAATGATTTTGGATAATGGAACTTGGACTCAATGTTTTGCAATATTTTCCTTGTCTCAATTTTCTTGTTTTGGGGAGTCAAAGTTTGAACATACATCAGTGTGGGGTGTTCATTTGATTTAATCTTGGTTTAATGAGGTTATTTTTACCACATGCACTTGTCTTGATTATGTTTTCAAACTATAGGTCTATGTCAAAAGCACCATAAATTTCATAATGTCCATTTTGTGAAAATGATGAAGTTCAATTCATAGTTGCTTATGTTAACTTTGGAAAATATGGATTGAGAATTAAGTCAAGATATTTAGAAATCTCTAAGGATAGAAATCCTTAGGGAAACTAGTAATATCAAGGCTATTTCAAAAGGTATCAATATTTAAGCCAAAGTGTTTGAAATTTTGAGGAAGATAGTGAATGTTTATTTGTAACATTTTGGAACCAAGCAATGTATCAAACTGACTCACAATCGTTTACAATCTTAGGTTGAAATGGCCATAATTATTGAGTCCCCACTCAGATTTCTCCAAACACTAAGAGATTGTGAACAGTTAAAGATTTGGTGACACTAGCTCCCCTCCACGACACACTTCTTTGGACCACCAAATCTCAAAATCCTAAAGATCCTAAGATCCTAAGGATTTTTCTGTTTCAACAATGAATAGTACAAATGTGGGACAACTTCAGAATAACCATTCTTGCACCAACAAGTATTAAATATTTTGGATTCTAAATAATGGTTCATAATAAGGGATTCCAGTTCAATGGATACTATGATAAACTCCCTCGAGAGGTCTCCCAACCATTAGAACAAGGGATTTTTGCATCATAAAGATACTAGGGGAGAGCTATCATGTATCACTTCTCGTTGATCACAATTTTCATTGGAACCACACATTTATATAGTGGTTCAGAAGAGCTTGGCTTTAGTTTGTTACGGCTTGGGTCATTCCCTCCTTTCGAAGAGGGGAGGTAGGCCCTCTAAAGATAAAAAATAGAAAGGAAGTACGTTTGTAGTTTGATCATCCTAGTTTGCATGAAACAAAGAGAGAACAAACACCACACCTTTTCCCTACACTAGCAAGGGGTTCATTTTTAATCCAAATTGAAAGATATAGGTGATTTTGCAAAGTGTTAAGGAATGTTTTTGTTTATCGAGATCACTGAGTGGCACAAGAGAATTTCATACACATTCAATAACACATTTTTAAATCAAAACACAACAAACACTCATAAATTTTAACCCCTAAAGCTAAGATGAATTCATTTTATGCACCAAATGAAATGTTAAGTTTTCTTGTTCAATTTTAGACCCAAAATACAATAATGAAATGAGGGTTCGATTTTAGTCCTGTTTGAGCGTTCTTTTTAAGACCCAATTGAAAACTAGCGTGGTCTTAAAGCATGAAATAAAAAAGCATTATAAATGGGTTATAATTGCCCCAAAAGTGTCGAAACACTTGTTACAATTATAGTTCAAATGATAATAGTATGCTTCTTTTCTTCAAGTTATATTTTCCAAACTTGCAAAACCCAAAAACCCAAAACAAGAAGTTAGAGACATGTTAGAAATCAGATGAAATCAAAAATTTAAAGCACATGTCAAAATTTAAAGAAAATGTGAGGTTGTTTGGTTCAATTTTATCCAACTTTGAAAGCTAATTCATTTTATCCTTTCAAGTGTTTGAGAAACATTTTTAGAAAATTAGATTATAATAGCAACTTGAAATAATGACAATTTCCTCAAATCTTGATTAATTTTGAAATCGTAAAAATATTTTGGAAAGCTAAACATGAGATCTTCAAAACCCAACAACCTTTCTGCAAGATTAGTCATGTAGAATTCATTAAAAATTAAGGAAAATCATGCATTTAAGAGATTAAACCCAGAATATAAAAAAAATAGCAAAATTAATCATGGACAACAACTTGAGATAATGACAACTTCCTCAAATCTTGATCAATTTTGAAATCGTAAAATATTTTGGAAAGCTAAATATGAGATCTTCAAAACCCAACAACCTTTCTACAAGATTAGTCATGTAGAATTCATTAAAAATTAAGGAAAATCATGCATTTAAGAGATTAAACATAAATTTAAAAAAACAACAAAATTAATCATGGACAACAACTTGAGATAATGACAACTTCCTCAAATCTTGATCAATTTTGAAATCATAAAATATTTTGGAAAGCTAAACATGAGAGCTTCAAAACCCTGCAACCTTTCTCCAAGACTAGTTATGTAGAATTCATTAAAAATCAAGGAAAATCATGCATTTAAGAGATTAAACCCAATTTTTTTTAAAAATAGCAAAATTAATCATGGACAACAACTTGAGATAATGCCAACTTCCTCAAATCTTTATCAATTTTGAAATCGTAAAATATTTTGGAAAGCTAAACATGAGATCTTGAAAACCCAACAACCTTTCTGCAAAATTAGTCATGTAGAATTCATTAAAAATTAAGGAAAATCATGCATTTAAGAGATTAAACCCAATTTTTTTTAAAAAATAGCAAAATTAATCAGGGACAACAACTTGAGACAATGACAACTCCTCAAATCTTGATTAATTTTGAAATCGTAAACTGTTTTGGGAAGATAAACATGAGATCTTCAAAACCCAACAACTTTTGGTAAGATTAGTCATGATTTCATTAAAAATTACGAAAATCATGCATTAACATATTAAACCTAATTTTTTAAAAAATAGTAAAATTAATCATAGACAACAACTTGAGATAATGAAAGCTTCTTCAAATCTTGATCAATTTTGAAATCAGAAATGTTTTGGAATGCTAAAACATAATATCTTCAAAACTCCAACAACCTTTCTACAAGATTAGTCATGTAGAATTCATTAAAAATTATGAACACCATGCATTTACGAGATTGAAATAAATTCTTTTATTAAAAAAAAAAAATATAAATTAATCATGGATAACAACTTGAGATAATGGAAAATTCCTCAAATCTGATCAATTTTGAAATCGTGAAAATGTCTTTGGAAAGCTAAACATGAGATCTTTCAAAACTTGCCACAACCTTTCTATAATATTAGTCATGTAGAATTCATTAAAAATTAAGGAAAAACTATGCATTTAAGAGGATTAAAACCCAAAAAATTTTCTAAAACACTCCAAAACATTAAAGTTCGCCTCCTTCTAGTGCCAAATGTGACCACGATACAGTGAAGGTTAACTACACCCAATCCATACAAGTTTGAGGCATATTTAACCTACTAAGAATTCATCCCAATAAGATCATTCATTGTAAACAAAGACAAATAAGCCATTAAAACTAACATTCTAAATCATGAAAGCTTGAAAATCCTCTAATTTGAGACATTGAAACTTATCCTATTGGGGGAGTGGTGTTGCATTGATGTGCAATGGTGACTCTTTCCCAATCCCTTGGATAATGAGCTTGTTTGAATCCGTTTTATTGAAGCAAAATGATGAAACCATTGATAGATGTGTAAGAAAACATGATTTAAAACTAAATGAATATCATTCAAGCTATGTTAACATGATTTATGCTAAGATGATTGATATGGGTGTATGAAAATCTACTCTAAATGTATGCAAGCTTAAAACATTTAAATCTTAATTAACAAATAAGCTAAATGTATGCATCTATGTTATCATGGAAACCATGAATGGAAGCTTAAAACTAATATGCAACTAAAAATGAACTAAAATATGCTAAATGTGAGTAACGTATGAGTGTGAGTGTGAGTGAGTTCAATAGCATAAGTTTGTGCAATTGAAAGATGGATCAATTTGTCTCCAAATAGTGTTCTATTTATAGGAAAGCAAATGAGAAATGAAGGGTTGAGATCAAAAAGATCAACCAACGGTCAAGGATGAAAGGAAGAAGATGCATGGATCATGGATTCTCATCAACGGGTGAGAATGCAAGATGAGATTTAATCAAGAGTTCTCATTTGTTCCAAACAAATACACTTTTGACCTGCACACACAGGTCACAAGGTAACTTGCTCAAGAAGTCACAAGTTTAGCTTGCTCAAGAAGCCAAGTGAGAATATCCCTTTTTCAAATGATTGGAGGAGAGAGAATATTCTTTGGAATATTCTCATGGGTGAGGAAAAAAGATACTTTGCAATTTAAAACAAAGTTTTAATTGTGTAAAAAGGGGAAGGAATATTCCATGGGAATATTCCCCTTTTGGAGGAATGTGCAAAGGAGGAATATTCCCTTGCAAGTGGAAGAATTAGTAATTTGATAATTAAAACAAATTTTCAATTATGCAAATTACGAGAATTATATGATATTCATTAAATAATTGATTTAATGGAGATCAAATGAAAAAGCAATGGATGAGATTGATTTGATCTATCAATGGTCATAGATGAAAGGAGGATGAAACATGGATCGCTGATTCTCAATAATGGATGAGAATCAAGGATCACATGGATCAAGGAAAGATCAATAGCTCGGCTAATCATGCAACAAACACACTTTGCAACAACTTTAAAAAGTTGCTTCAAAGTTTGTTTGGACTAATCATTACCTTTTTTTGGAGGAAAATGGGAGAATATTCCTTTGAAATATTCCCTATGCAAGTGGATGAGAGGGAAATTAGCAATTTAGTTAATTAAAACTAAATTTGAATGTGCAAGATGAGGAATGTGAGGATATTCATTAAATTTTTTATTTATTTAATGAAAAGGAGATGTAAATATGATATTTAATTAAATCGATGAAATGTCATGGTGAGGGGATGAATTAACCTAATTAGGCCAATTAGATTAATAGGTGAAAATGAAACATTTAATTAAATTAGGCTTATTTAATTACACAAGTGAAAAGATGATGGGTTTGAGAATGAAATGATGTTAGTTAACCAATGTGATCCATTGAGACATTTTTAAGTCTCTACAAATACAAGCAAAGGAAAATAGCGAGATGTTGAGGAAAACCATAATGTGTAGAAAAGTCCCATTCAATAGGCAAAAGGTACATGTTCTGGCTCAAGTAAAGGTAAAGAGAAGGTTTTAGAAGTGGACGTGAATTATGTGGGGAATAAATTGAGTAAGGTCATGTATAGCACATGTAACATCCATCCCCTTTCTGAAGATTTCTCCTATCTTCATGATGAGAATGTGGATATTCTTGATGTGTTAGAAATGGCTAGGAATGGGGCTACTTGTAATTTCAAGCTTGCAAAATAGGTCGCAAATGAACTTAATAAATTCAGTGTTAAAATCAGAGGCGTGAAAGAGAAATTTTGAGATGAAATCAAGGGGCATTCCCTGTTTGAGATAAATGAGTTAAAATAAAGGCTTCTTGAGTTGGAAAATGTTTTCTTGAACCTCAAAAAGGATTTTGAATATTTCCTTCAAGGTGTGGAGAAGAAAGTTCAAGAATTAGATGATGACATTCAAAAACTGTTAAAAATTAGTCACTATTCCATCAAGAACACTACAAACACCCTCAAAGTTCTCATGGAGAAACTTAAATATTTGAGGGAGGAATAGATGTATGCAGGGCATCAAGGTGGAAGCAACATAAAAGATCCTCCTACTAAAGAGAAAGGAAAAAAGGCAGTGGATAAAGAAGAGAAGGGTCTATTAGGTCTCAAAAACATAGGTTTTTAGACCACAAGACAATGTCAGTCTCTTGATAGGTTTTTGGCCCATGAACGAGGTAGCAAAGATTTTGATTACCTCCTACTCTTTAAGCTCTCCCAAACCTAGGCAGGTGTACCTGAATGATAAGAAAATTTTGAAGGCTATGATCTCTAAATTAAGAAATCTACTTGCAATGACACGTGAGGTGAAGTAGATGCAAGGCTAATTACTGCTTCCTATTGAAAATGTTTTGAAAATCAAGTATAGGAATGAGGTTTATAAGAGATATTCTAAAATGATCAGTGCCTACACTATTGGGTGGATGGAGTCGAGAGGTGAATGATGATCTTGGAGATAGGCTTCTATAAGATGGGTAGACTTACTCCTCGACTTAACTTGAATAGTTGGGCACTTTCAAAAGTTTGCACCTTGTGCAAATGTGCAAGTATATTAGTTATTTGGTCTCTTCTTATTGATCCTAGTGGTATCCCCTTATGCTACTGTGAAATTGTGAAAGGATTTAATTCAAATGTGAGAGGAAACCAATTAAGACAATCTATTTAAAAGGACTTTAATCCAATGGAGGAACCTATTAAATTTAATCTCTTAAAAGGAAATGTAATTCTTCTACACACAGAAACCAGTCAACAACATCACACAACTACAAGAAATGTGTATTGAAAAATTAAATGCATTTCCACACATTCAATTTGAATAACATAAACAACCACTTCGGAGACATCCAAATAACATATAAACATATAAATCCACACAACTATTGAACACTTGAAAGAAAATCAATAATTATGCATAACCTTCTCCATTGTATTTATCTTTGAATAATATGCATCATAACAATAGTTTCTGATATGAGATGGATGGGCGAATGGGAACCATCTATATTCCTACTAATTCCTTTCTAATTGAATATGATATTATTCATGTCTTCGTGTCTTGCTCTCTCATATATATGAGAGGCAACAAGCTACATACCCATTACAAAAAGTCATGTCATTTGATAACTAAACATAATTAGAATAAAATATTGCCGCAAGTGAATACACCAATCTGTTAATCTCCAAGCAGAAGCCCATGACAACCTAAGATCTGTTCAAAGATTCTACTTTATGATAGGGTGCTCATTCATCTAGTCGGTTGTCTCTCTCATTCTGATGGTTGTCCCATTGTATCTGGTACATCTATAGTTTGGTTAATAAACAAATTGGTTACAGAGAGGTGATGGATGTATTCTTTTTTAGCATAGGTGTCCATGTTGGAGATCACCTCTTTCATGTCATATTCCATATACATAATTTTCTCAAGTTTCTTATGAGTATTTTGTAAAATCATATCTTCATCATTGATTTCTTGTAATGCAACATTTAGAAGCGCAAAAACCCTTCCCTCCAATCATCATACTCTTGAGGATTCCCACTATCATCATGAAGTGTTAGAGTCGAATTAAAGTAATCAAGATCTTCTTTAAGCCTGTTATGATATCCATTGTGTGATTTTTCCAATTTGTTATATGTCTGCAATGCTTGTCCTTTCAATATTTTCTTGTTTAGGAGCTCCTATTTCTTTTCAATCATTCTCCACTGTAATCGTTCATTCTCCACCATTGTTGAGAGTGTCTTCTTGAATAGTTTCCAATATTCATCAACACATTTCATCATTTTATTGAATCTTTCCTTGATCATTTTAGATGCAGTATTGTACTTGATGGTTTTCACTTCTTTCTCTAGTTCTTTACACTTCCCCTAGGATCTCAAGTGACAACTTTTCCAATAATTTACATCATCCAATGCATCCAATACTCTTTTATCTTTTTCAATCCATGTGGAGTACAACTCTAATGTGGAGGAGGAAGATGATATTTCTCTTTGATGTGATAAATCCTTCAATTTGTCACTTTCTTTAACCAGTCTTTCAATCTGTGCTTCGGTAAACTTCGCCACATTGATGTTCAATTTTGTTGTCTCCATGGGGTTAGTATCCCGTACTCTTTGGACCAAGAGATGTCAAAACATTTGCTTCGGATTTTTAATCACAGCTAGTCTTTTGTCACGGGGGTACAATGAAAAAATAAGTAAGGTGGCCTCATCTGGGTTGTACCTAGATCCTAAATACATTTTGTCACTTGCTTCCTTTATTAAATTCATTGTCTTGTCCCTTCTTTTTCTAAAACTATCAAACATAATTGTTGAACTAATATCCCACCCTAGTAGAAGCAACATTCCATCTTCTTGAAGTAATTATCTTCCTCTCAGGAGTCATGGACTCCATTTCTTTATCTACTTCCCTTTTCAATTCTTCCAATGTGGTGGCCTCTTGTTCAGGAGTGATATCCTGTATCTTTTGTCTCATTTTCCTGCCTTTATATTCATAAACAAATGATTTTAAGTCATAAGATTTAACAAAATCACAATCAGAAATGAACTCTTTCCCATCTTTGACCCTAACATCACCAGATAATTCATCGGATGCCTCAAATCTTACAACATTTTGCTATTGAGGGGGCTCATATTGTGCAATTACAAGAGCACTTATTTTTTCTACTTGTTCGCCCTCCTCATCACTCTCTTCTTCTTCACTTATATCAATATGTATAGAGAAACACACTTCAAGAGTAGGCTGTGAAGGTATGTAATCTAGGGGCTCTATGTCCCCAACTTGTATTCCTTGATAGGTTGCGTGAGGTGACTCAAACACAAATGGGGGCACATCCTTCACCAATTCATTTACATGAGAAATGAGTTGCTCAATTCTTGTTAAAGGATCTTGTATTTCACCAAATGCCTTTGAATATGATGGAACATTTTTTCTTTTCCATTCTTCTGCAAGCATAATCTTGTTATATGTAGCCATCCTATCAATGGTTGAAGCTTCATCATGGTTTTTGATCACATCTTTAGCTAAGAACAAATGCTCATACCCTAATAGCCCCTGTGATAGTCTTGCTTTGTGAATAAAACCTTCTACATCAAAATTTTCCCTTTTATTACCTAGAGGGAGGTTAAAATGGGCTAATTTTGTATCAATTTCCTCATATACCTCATTTGCGACCACTGTAAAGTCTCCAAAACACAAGGTGTTGGGAATAATTGATTTTTTGTTGTATCCTTTGAGGTGTTTGGCATCAAATTTTTCCAATTGCCTCATAATTTCCAAATAAGCAATTCTATCAGGAACTACTTATGGTAACAAGTGTGGAGTTCCTTTGAACCCATAGACACTAATCATTGTACAATCAGAGAAATCATACCAGCTCCCCAATTGTGATTCACTTATTTCTTGGGTCATTATCATTTGGTCTTAGAAATCTTTTCACTTCTGGGGATAAGTTGTAATTACATGGATATCCTAGCAACTCCATCAATGGTTTCATAAAATATTCTTCAAAATAAAGTTAATGGGACCTGCCAAATCGACTATCCCACAGTGAGGTCCACATTTGTATAGGTTTGAAATATCCATTTTCATTTGTTTCTCTTATTCTCAACTCTTCACTCCAAACCCTTCTGACCTATCCCTCATGCAAAAGTAAATGCATAAGCAGAGAGTAGTGTTTCAAATTAATACTATCATTGTTGTTATTTTTTATCTTTTCAAGCCCTTGATTTAGGGTGTTGGCCAAGTAGCTAGCATAATCAAATGACTTGGCATATATTATTTGTATGTAGCTAAGACCATTGGTGCAATAGACACGAGAGGTGGAACCTCTACCCCCAAAACCTGGCCAACTGAATAATAGGTGTATCAAATATATTCCTCAAAAAAATCCTCTTGAAAAGGAGGGTTTTCATTGCTAGAAAACCTCCTGATTTGGCCTTCTTCATTCTTGGGCCTATGTAGAGGTAATTTCCATCATTTGTAGTTGGTATCCATATGATGATACTCTGTCAAGAGGTCCTTGACTATGAATGGAAAGTCCAAAGAAAAATCCAACTGAAACACATTAGAAATGAGATCCTTAGAAATAACAAGCATGTTAGCCCCACTGTGTAATTGAATAGTTCTCTTCTTGTGGTTGTATCTGCTAGCAAGAGCTTTGATTAGTTCTATGTTGATGAACACTTTGGGCGCCATGAGTCTCCCCAGGTTCAACCTCCATGGGTTGGAGACTGGTTGAAACCTAAATTGTTTCCTGTAATGGTACATGAAGAGCTCATATCTGCATTGCGATGTCCAAATATTTCCCAAGCCTTTATGTTTTTCTAATAGTCAATCCATTGAAGGATTAGTTTGAGCACTCCTCTTGGGTCTTGGCCCCAACATAGGTCATTGGTTTATCAGGTCTTGATTTAAGAGTCTCTTTTCAATTTTCTATTTTTTAGCCTTGGTTTTTTTCGTACTTTTCTCCATTGTTTGAGTTCTTAAGCTTTTGAAAAATACAACTTCTCAGCTGGGATTGATGTACTTACTTGAGTTTCACATTCATTTGTTTTTTTTGCGTACGCACTCCAAGCTTTGTTTTTCTACTCCTAACCTCAGCGAAATCTTCCAAATTTTGCAACAATTATGTGATCAACTTGTGGTATAATTCACTTCAATTTTGGTTCATAAATACACCACTCATTTTGGTCTTGTCATTGGAGAAGAACATTTATTTTAATTATCTGGATGATCACTTGGGATGTCACATCAATTAGTAATAATCATTATTTCTGTATCAGTGAGACTATGATTCTTCTTCCATTGATGAACAACTTTCCTTAGGTCTATCAGCAGGTCACCAGATAGCATTACCCCGATGCACCTCAATTTCCCCACTATTTATTTTACACTTGGTTGTCTATGGTTATATTAGGCCATCGGGGGAAATCGAACATTTGTTCCACCGATATACATGTGTTACAGTGATGTGTGTACTTTTGTTGACTCCATCAGTCTATCAGGGAGAGTGTCTTAGGAGTTAGTGCGATAGGGTATTGTTACACCAATATTAAGTTGTGGGATGCTTTCATTGGGCCATCGATGGGACTATGATGGGGGTTTCGTCAATGAGGCATTGTTAGGCCAATGGTGTTAATTTTTTTCAAGAATGGAGGAAGGATTGTGGAGTCTCAAACTCATTTATGGATGCAATTATTTGGCAATGTAGTCTACAATATGGATCTTGTCACACAAATTTCAACAATTTGTATTGATCGTTTAATTAAAGTGTGGAAAATTTTTGTGGTATGTGGAAGATAGGTGGGTGGAGGCTAGTGAAAAATGTGAGATTTTTTCCAGTCCTAACAGTGGCTCCAATTGGGGATAAATGAGTGTGAGATCATTGCAAGAATCCAGAATAATCTTTGGGAGGAAAACCATGAATGAAAGATGGAATGATATGAGAACCTAAAACTACTGTGCATGGAAATTATATATTTTAAGAAGTATCTCAAGAATTTTCCATGCATTGGTAACTCTCGACCTTCTCCTAGACTACTGTGCATGGAAGATTAAGAAAAGAAATGTTTCAAGAATTGTCCATGCACTAGAAATTCCTAATCCTCTCTTGACATATTTTGTAGATAAAAAGAATTTTCTCCTCCTTTGCTAGTAATGACAAAAGGTCCAATCCAAAGAGCTTCAAACTTCCCATGTTTTCCTTTATCCTGGCACCTCGCATTCCACAATAGGACCATATCATTTTCATTAAATTTTTTGTCTTTTTCCCTCTTGTCAAATAAATACTTTACTTGTGATTACATCTTTGTATTCTGTTCTTGAGCTAGCCTTCTGATCTCATCTAATTCTACCAATTGTTTCATTATTTCCTCCATAGGCTCAGGGACATCTAGATATTCTTGAAGTATAAATTTATATGTAGGTAATAGGTTTTGCATAGGCATCCTAGCCTGTGCTCCATAAACTAGTTCAAAGGGTGACCTACCAGTTGATTTCTTCACAGTGATTCTATCTACCCATATTGCCATTCTTAATTTAGAATACCATGCCTTCTTGTTTTTGTCCAACATCCTTTTAATAATATTTAGGATATTTTGTTACTTGATTTGGCATGTCCATTCTCTTGTGGATGATATGGCGAGGCATATGAAATTACAATGCCATATGATTCACAAAATTCCTTGAATTCTTCTGATCTAAAACACATACCATTTTCCATAATAACCCTCACAGGTGTCCCAAACCTTGTAATGATGTTATCCATCAAGAAGTTAATTACAAATTGTTGGTGGCTTGTTTAGTTGGGATGACCTCTACTCATTTTATAAAATAATCAGTCACCACCAATATCCATTTGTAACCTCCACTAGATTTTTCTGATATTTCCCCAATAAAATCAATTCCCCATTGGTAAAAAGGAGCCTCAACCTTTATTGGTTTGAGTGCAAACACTCCTTGATATTTCATTTTTACATAGAACTTCTGGAAAGCCTCACATTTCCTTACATAAGTGAAAGAATCATTAAAAACTTTAGGCTAGTAATATCCATCCCTTAAAATTTTATGGACAATGGTTTTACTTGAAAAGTGCCCCCCACAGACTCCTTCATGCATCTCTTTCAACACTCTTTTTTTTTGGGATTCATCCAAACATAATAGTAGTACCCCATCTCTATTTTTCCAATATAAATCACCATCCATGAAAACATATTTAGAGGAAAGTAGCTTCAAAGTTCTCTTTTGATTCTCATTTAAATGTTTGGGACATTTATGATTTTTTAAATAATACATTATATTAGTTACCATGTTGTGTTCTCAATGCTTGCAATCATAGTCTCTTCTTCTCCTATGTTGAAGATATGAGAAGCTTCAAGATTTGATTCGCCCATTAATTTGGCAAGATCCTGTCCTCTGACTAACTTGGTGACTTGGATCTCTATGTCAAACTCTTGAATTCTATTGATACATCTAAATCTCCTCCTAGTGACCTCAGTCTGTACAAACACACCTTTGACTACAACATTGGGGACATACGTAATTATTTTTTCCCCTACTAGGTAGGGTCTGAAGGCTTTCACTGCTTTCACTAGAGCATATGCCTATTTTTCTATAATATCATAGTTTAATTCTGCTCCTTGGAGAGATTTTTTGAAAACTGATATAGGTTGTTCATGTCTCATCATTCTTTTGTAACATTACTACAACAAGGGTGTGGTTCGATGCAAACGAGAAGATTTGAAAGGGCTTACTAAAATCAAGGGATTTCAATACTGGGGCCTCCTTGATTTCCCTTTTTATGGCTACAAATACATCCAGTGCTTCTGCAGTCCAATCTATTTTAGTCCCCTTTTTCAACATTTTCAAAATGGGATTGACAATTTCAGCAAATTTTGAGATAAATCTTCTTAAAAAATTTATTTGTCTGAAGAAGGACTGGATGGCTTTAACTGTCTTAGGAATTGGAATCTTATCTATGGCTTCCACTCTTTCTGGATCAATTCTGACTCCATCCTAGTAACTTTCCCTCTATTATAGAAAAATGACACTTTTTAGGATTCAAGGAAATGACATACTCCAATTCCTTAACAAATATATTTTCTAGGTGTGCAACATGGTCATTTGATTTCTTGGAATATGCAGTGATATCGTCTTGGTATACCACCATTATTACATTAATTAGATAAGCAAAAGCAACATCCATTGCTCATTGGAATGTGGCTCCATCATTTGTTAGCCCAAATGGCATCCTTACGTATACATATGTGCCCCAAGGAGTAGTAAAAGCAGTCTTGTATTGTTTTGATTCCTTTACCTTCACTTGGTTATACCTTGAAAATTCATCCATCATGGATAACAATTCACACCCTATGACCCTTTGCAGCATAGCTTCCATGTTTGGGAGTGGGCCGTTGTCTTTAAGGGATGAGATATTTATATTCCTAAAATATACACACAACCTTATATCACCATTTTTCTTTCTGAATGGCACCAAGTTGGAGACCCAAGTCGAATTCCTAATAGGTTTGATGATACCTCCTTCCTTGAGCTTCATAATTTCTTCATGTATCTTGGGCTACAAAGTTGGGTTTATTGGTCTCTATTTTTGCCTAAAAGGTTTTGCATCAGGTTTCAGTGGAATTTCATGTTGGAACGAATCTTCCCTGTATGCCTTGAGATCATCATAAGACTATGCGAAGACATGCTTATATTTCCTTAATAATGTAATCAACATCTTTTTGATTGTTGGGCTTATCTTTTTCCCAATGTATACCTTTTTTGGTGCCAATTCAGTGCCCAAGTTAATTTCTTCAATGTCTTCCCTTTTTATTGGTGTTTGTTTCATAAGGGTTTGATCATTTCCATCAAACACCCTCTCTAATGCCACAAGTCCCTTAGGAATTTTGTTAGTCTTGAGCTGCACAACCTCCTTGCCAGATACAGTTTGTTTTCCATCTACTTCTTCCACAAATGAATTAAAATCAATTTCTTGAGCTTCATACTGATCAATGCAATGTAATAACTTAATCAAATCAGTGTCATCATTGAAAACTTTCCAACTATAGATGTTGTTTTGGATTCCAGGTTTTGTTTTGAGCTCAATATGTGAAATTCCTGCTAGAGTAACATCATCTTTCTTCAAAGCTACATTGGCCAAGAAGTCTACCATTAGATTCTTGGATCTATCTATCCATTCAATAGAGAAAGCATCGAATAACTCAATGGTGTCCCATACAACATTTCTATACTACTTTAGCCTTTTGTTTTTTGTAGAATACTTTGATCTCACTTGCAAAGTAACCAACTCATAATCTCCAAAAATAGTCAGTAGTTTAATTTTGTGTTTGGTAGTCATGTTCAATCCTATTAGCAGGGCCTAATACTCTGCTATATTATTTGTGCACTCAAATGTTAACAAGAATGAATATTTGAATGTTGTGCCCTCAGGTGAAATAAAGACAACTCATACTCCATTACCTTCTTTACTGCATGCTCCATCAAAGTACATTCGCCATACACCATGCTCATTCTTGGAAACATCCCTAGAAATTGGATCAATGCTCAATAATTCACGTGTTGAATGTTCTATTATAAAGCTTGCCAAGTCCACATCACATAAGCAATTCATTTGATTGGGGTGAAAGAGCTCAATGAAATGTTCAGATCTAGGCTCCCTATGTAGCCTAACCTCATTTCCATTCACAGGGATAGTAGCATAAGACATGTCCAATTGAACATTCCCTCCTACTACTGCTATACATTTCCTTGACAGTAACATCCCATATTAAGGAGTATCAACCATAGTAATGTCTGTTTTATATGTTGCTTCTGGATATGATGCAAGTTTTATCTCTACATCCCAGATTACTCCTACTACAGGAACTGATCTATTATCCATGGCATAACATTTACCATACATATTATTTACCCATAGACCTAGCTCCTTCATGATAGCTAAGGGCATGGTGTTGATTGTTTCCCCTGAGTCAATCATGCAATTCTTCACCTTCTTATTGTTGATGACTAACGTAGTATAAAATGGATCTACTTGGGATGGATTCTTTGTGAGTATCTCCCAAATATACCTCTGGTGCTTTTGTGACTTCCCTTTCCACAACATTTGCTTCTTTCTTCTGATCCTCATGTTTCTGAGATGTGTTGGTGATCATTTTGAGAGTTGTATCTCTGAACTCTTCAATTTTCATCAACTCCATTAAAGGAACTGCCATTTTTGTTTGTGCCAATGCTTGGGCCATGTCAAATGAAGGGGTAGTGATTCCTTGTTCTCACTTTTCATTTTTGGTAACTTTCTTCACTTCATGTTGAGTTTTGTCATCCTTTTGTGTTTTTTCTGGCTCAACATTAGTAGTCCCCTTTTGGATGTTTTTATGTGGTTTCTTATCTTCATCCTTCTTTTGTTTAAATGGGATGTTCTCCTTGTTTTTATGCTCTTTAATGAACATACTCCTGGGTGTCCCTTGATCTCCTTCTGTGGGATTGCTTCTCAAATTGTATTTTCTCCCTTTTGCGTCAACCACTGCTTTTGTTGTGATTTCCTTCTTTTCTTCTTCTGCTAGTGTTCTGATCTAGAATTGGGGTGTTCTATTGTATGTATATGCTTCCTCGTATGAGTTTTCTTCCAAGTCAGAAAATACCTCTTGTTCTGCATTCACATTGTACCTCTAATTATCAACGTTATATTCATATCCTTCTTCTGAAGAAGAGTATCCTTCCTCTTTCTAATAAGACCTCCATCTAAGCATATTCATAGTATGGCCATCCCTATCTTGCTCCTAATTCCATTCATTTTGACAAGCCTGAGCCACTGCACAATATTTAGGATCATGGGGTCAGTGGAAAGGTGAACACCATGGTGTAGTATCAAGTGCATGTGTTCCATGTCTTTTCAATGGGTTTGGGGTTTCTTTC
The DNA here is from genome assembly GCA_007258455.2 of Sequoia sempervirens. Taxonomy (NCBI): domain Eukaryota; kingdom Viridiplantae; phylum Streptophyta; class Pinopsida; order Cupressales; family Cupressaceae; genus Sequoia; species Sequoia sempervirens. Next base: position 178,266,532 of record VDFB02256132.1, on the reverse strand, counting down.
CAATTTGGTCTTGTTACTGGCTTTCCATCTTTCCAAGTAGTATTATAGAGCATGTCTTGTAATCTTGGTCTTTCATTTCTATATGAATTCTCCTACTTATTTTGGGGATTGTTAGAGTTTTGGGGAACTCTAAGGTTGTCCCTTTTGCCAATCATCCCTACAAATTTTCTATTATTCTCAATGGTTAATGTTGTTTTTTGTGCTTTAGTTAAACTTCTAGGGCATATGTTTCTGAGTTCATACCCTGTTTTTGGATCAAAGGCCTTTAGATAAATACTTAGGGCTGTTGGATCGATTAGTTTCGATCCATGTGGTATTTTATTGTATATTTTGGAGAACCTTTGATTGAAATCATAAAATGACTCATTTTGGTATTTTTGAATACTTATCAATTCATGAAGGAAAAATTCAAGGGCACATTGATTCCCATATTGTTCTAGAAATTGATTTTGAAAGTCTACTATAGAATCAATTTAGGCATCAGGTAGACCATTGAACCAATCCCTTGCTTCTTTAGTTAGGGACATTATGAATAATCTCATATTTACATCCTCATATTCCATACCAATATCTTGTATAAAGGCATTGAAATTTCTGATATTTTCTTCGACAAATATTACATTATTCCCAGCGAATTTCGGAACTATGTTATGTTTCTCCAATTTTTGTCAATTGGGTATGGATATAATTGGTATCTTGTTAAATCAAATTGTCTACTTATGCTCATAGGGTTTTGTGGATGCAAATTTAGAGGTGGTGGATTGGGGTAGTAAATTGTGTCCATATTGAGGCTGATGATAGACATTTTGTTGGATGTGTTGTTGAGGGTATACATTCTGATGTGGCACATACTGCTGATGTTTTGGGGCATATTGTTGTCCTGGTGGTGGATAGTGTTGGGGAATATTTCTAGCATTAGGGGGATGGGACCTTTGTGGTGGAATATTATGCTGGGTTTGTTGTCTTGGGTTACCACCTGTATTATGAGGTACTTTTGAAGTACTCGGGGCACTTGTATTCTGAAATGTACCATGTGAATTGACATTACCACCTTGTTTATGTGGAGGGATATATTTTGGTGGCTTTGGTGCTTGAATTCTTAATTGTGCCATTCGTTGATCCATATCCTGGATCTCTTGTATCATCTATTGTCTTCTTCTAAGTTGTTGTTTCTTCCATTCTACATACAATTCAATCTCTTGGTTAGTCATACTATCAAATTCAATGACAGTATGATTAACAAACCCCTCTTGGTTTTCTTCTCCTTGCTGTGATGAGAATCCCCTATAATATTCCTCTTGTCTCTATTTTCTTTCTTCTTCCACCCATTCCTCAAACTCATTTTCCTTTTGAGGGTCTAATCTGTAATTGAGGATATTATCATTTATATTGCTTCTTTTAGGTGGTGTTGATGGATTTCCACCATTGGGGTGAAGTGGAGAGTTAAATGTTGTGAAGGTTTGCTCTAATGTGTTCACACTATCTTCTAGTTGTTTAGATACTATTTCACCCTTATTTGTGTTATTTTTTCCATGAGGAGATCCATCCTTATATGTCCACCTAACATTGCTCTTCTTGGGACTCTCTTGGTGCAAAGATCTTCCATTCATGTTGGATGATATAAAATATCTTTGATGTCTATCATCTATCCTTTCTGATATGATATTTACTTTATCAGTCAAAAAAGATCCTTCAAAGTCGCCACCTACTTTTCATAAGTAGGAAAATGATTGTGTTTCTTCCTAGCAGAGTCTTCACCCTTCTATGATGTTTTGGAATGACTCTATGATGGAATGATAAGGTTCATAATTGGCTTAATTCCCTAGTAGAGTCACCAATCTGTTAGGTCTCAAAAATGTAGGTTTTTAGACCACAAGAGGGTGCCAGTCTCTTGATATGTTTTTGGCCAATGAATGAGGTAGCAAAGATTTTGATTACCTCCTACTCTTCAGGCTCTACCAAACCTAGGTGGGTGTACCTGAATGATAGGAATATCTTGAAGGATATGATCTCTAAATTAAGCAATCTACTTGCAATGGCACGTGAGGTGAAGTAGATGCAAGGCTAATTATTGCTTCCTATTCAAAATGTTTTGAAAATCAAGTATAGGAATTAGGTTTATAAGAGATATTCTAAAATGACCAGTGCATACACTATTGGGTGGATGGAGTCGAGAGGTGAATGATGATCTTGGAGATAGACTTCTATAAGATGGGAAGACTTACTCCTCAGCTTAACTTCAATAGTTGGGCACTTATAAAAATTTTCACCTTGTGCAAACATGGAAGTCTATCAATTATTTGGTCTCTTCTTAGTGATCCTAGTGATATCCCCTTATGCTACTATGAAATTGTGAAAGGATTTAATTCAAATGTGAGAGGAAACCAATTAAGAAAATCTATTTAAAAGGACTTTAATCCAATGCAGGAACCCATTAAATTTGATCTCTTAAAAGGAAATTTAATTCTTCTACACAGAAACCAATCAACATCACACAACTACAACAAATGTGTATTGACAAATTAAATGCATTTCCACACATTCAATTTGAATAACATAAACAACCACTTCAGAGACAACCAAATAACATATAAACATATAAATCCACACAACTGTTGAACACTTGAAAGAAAATAAATAATTATGCATAACCTTCTCCATTGTATTTATCTTTGAATAATATGCATCATAACAATAGTTTCTACTATGAGATGAATGAGAAAATGGGTATAGTTTATATTCCTACTAATGCCTATTATAATTAAATATGATATTATTCATATCTTCAAGTGTTGGTCTCTCTTATATATATGAGAGGCAACAAGCTACAAACCCATTAGAAAAAGTCGTGTCATTTGATAACTAAACATAATTAGAATAAAATACTACCGCAGGTGAATACACCAATTCGTTAATCTCCAAGAAGAAGCATGTGACCACCTAAGTCCTGTTCAAAGCTTCTACTTTATGATAGGGTGCTCATTCATGCAGTCGGCTATCTCTCTCATTCTGATGGTTTTCCTGTTTTATCTGGTACATCTACAATTTGGTTGATAAACAAATTTGTTGCAGAGAGGTGATGGATGTATTCTTGTTTAGCATAGGTGTCCACATTGGAGATCACCTCTTTCATGTCATATTCCATATACATCATTTTCTCAAGTTGCTTATGAGTATTTTTTAAAATCATATCTTCATCATTGATTTCATGTAATGCAACAGTTACAAGCACAAAAAACCCTTCCCTCCAATCATCATACTCTTGAGGATTCCCACTATCATCATGAAGTGTTGGAGTCAAATTAAAGTAGTTGAGATCTTCTTTAAGCCTGTTATGATGGGTATGTCTTGGGGATCATGTGGTATGTAAAAGTGGCAATATTTGTAGGGTATAATGGTGGCGACTTTTTTCTTTAAAATTAATGCAGCAGGGTTTTAGAGGAGATTCTAAAACTTTCAAAAAATATAAATTATGATTTAATTTGAATTTAATAAATAATTATTATTCATTTTCTATTAAATTACAACTTCAGACCTATCCGATAGCAAATTTTGGGATTGAAAACCATCTAACTTTCAAGCGGTATCATATTTTTTTGAATCCAAACATGCGTCACATTCTATGGCACAGGATTAAAAAAAAACAAAATTAAAATTTAGCGTTACAGATTAAGAACAATTAGAATAGGCGAGTTTTATATTTTCTAAAAGTTGTAATAAAAATTCATAATTAATTGTTATTTACTTGGAAAAATTACAAAAAATATGCATCACATCGGACATAGGTCCTCTACTTATATATATAAAATATTTTAAATATTATCATTTTATTATGGTTAGGGTGGTGTTGAGACACACCTTCTTTTTTTCCACGAAATTTAAGTACTCAAGAACGGAATTTCAAATTTTTCCTCAAATGATTTTATTTTTAAATAAACCCTAAATTTAAGAAAATACATTCAATTTTCTACAAATTCTGACTACACATATTTTGAAATAAATATAGATATTAACTTATTCAAATATTTCACGTCCAAGTTACTTTCATTTTGGAATTTTTCTGAATTTTTGCCACTTAAAGGGCTTGCTGTTTGGCATACCATGATCCTGCACATGCCACGATACTCATTGTGATTCTACCAATTTGTTATATATCTACAATGTTTGTCCTTTCAAGATTTACTTGTGTAGGAGCTCCTCTTTCTTTTCAATCATTGTCCCCTATAATCGTTCATTCTCCACCATTGTTGAGAGTGTCTTCTTGAATAGTTTCTAGTATTCAGCAACACATTTCATCATTTTATTGAATCTTTCCTTGATCATTTTACATGCATTATTGTACTTGATGGTTTTCACTTCTTTCTCTAGTTCTTTACACTTCCCCTGGGATCTCAAATGGAAACTTTTCCAATAAGTTACATAAGCCAGTGCATCCAATACTCTTTTATCTTTTTCAAGCCATGGGGAATACATCTCTGATGTGGAGGAGGAAGATGATCTTTCTCTTTTATTTGCTAACTCCTTCAATTTGTCACTTTCTTTAACCAGTCTTTCAATCTGTGCTTTGGTTAACTTTGCCACATTGATGTTCAATTTTGTTCTCCATGGGGTTAGTATCCCCTACTCTTTGGACCAAGAGATGTCCAAAAATTTGGTTTGGATTGTCAATCATAGCTGGTCTTTTTTCATGGGGGTACAATGACCAAATAGGTAAGGTGGCCTCATCTAGGTTGTACCCAGATCTTGAATACATTTTGTCACTTGCTTCCTCTATTAAATTCATTGTATTGTCCCCTCTTTTTCTAAAACTATCAAATACAATTGCAGAACTAATATCCCAACCTAGCAGAAGCAACACTCTAGCTTTTTGAAGTAATTCTCTTCCTCTCTCAAAAGTCATGGACTCCATTTATTTATCTATATCCCTTTTTCCAATTCTTCCAATGCATTGGAATCTTGTTCAGGAGTGATATCCTACATCTTTTGTCTCATTTTCCCACCTTTATACTCATAAAAAATGATTCAAGCTCAAAAGATTTAACAAAATCACAATCAGAAATGAACTCTTTCATAGCTTTGACCCTAACATCATCAGATAATTCATCTTCAATGCTTCAAATCTTACAACATTTTTCTCTTGAGGGGGATCATACTATGAAATTACAGGAGCACTTATTTGTTCTACTTGTTCACCCTCCTCATCACTCTCCTCTTCTTCACTTATATCAGTATCTATAGAGAAACACACTTTAGGAGTAGGCTATGAAGGTATGTAGTCTAGAGGATCTATGTCCTCAACCTATATTCTTGGATAGGTTGCATGAGGTGCCTCAAATACAAGTGGGGGCACATCCTTTACCAATTCATTCACATGAGCAATGAGTTACTTAATTCTTGTTAAAGGATCTTGTATTTCACCGAACGCCTTTGAATATGATGGAACATTTTTTATTTTCCATTCTTTTGCAAGCATAATCTTGTTATATGTAGCCATCCTATTAATGGTTGAAGCTTCATCATGATTTCTGATCACATCTTAAGCTAAGAATAAATGCTCATATCTTGATAGCCCCTGTGATAGTCTTGCTTTGTGAATAAAACCTTCTGCATCAAAATTTTCCCTTTTATTACCTAGAGGGAGGTTAAATTGGGCTAATTTTGTATCAATTTCCTTACATCCCTCATTTGTGACCACTGTAAAGTCTCCAAAACACAAGGTGTTGGGCATAATTGATTGTTTGTTGTGTCCTTTGAGGTGTTTGGCATCATATTTTTCCAATTGCCTCACAATTTCCAAATAAGCAATTCTATCAAGAACTACTTGTGGCAACAAGTGTGGAGTTCCTTCAAACCCATAGAACCTAATCACTGTACAATTAGAGAAAACATACTAGTCTCCCCAGTTGTGATTCACTTTATTTCTTGGGTCATTATCTTTTGGTCTTAGAAATCTGTGCACTTCTAGGGATAAGTTGTAATTACACAGATATCCCAACAACTCCATCAATGGTTTTACAAAATATTCTTCAAAATAAAGATAATGGGACTTGCCAAATCAACTATCCCATAGTGAGGTCCACATTTGTATAGGTTTGAAATCTCCATGTTCATTTATTTCTCTTATTCTCAACTCTTCATCCCAAACCCTTCTGACTTGTCCCTTGTGCAAAAGTAAATGCATAAGCAAAGAGTAGTGTTTGAAATGAATACTATCACTGTTGTTATTTTTTTTCTTTTCAAGCCCTTGATTTAGGGTGTTGGCCAAGTAACTAGAATAATCAAATGACCTGGAATATTTTATTTGTATCTCTATAGCTAAAACCATTGGTGCAATAGACATGAGAGGTGGAACCTCTACCCCCAAAACCTAGCTAGTTTAATAATAAGTATATCAAAAATATGCCTCAAACAAATCCTCATGAAAAGGAGGGTTTTCATTGCTAGAAAACCTCATGAGTTGTCCTTCTTCATTCTTGGGCCTATGCCGAGGTAATTTCCATCATTTGTAGCTGGTATCCATATGATGATACTTTGTCAAGAGGTCCTTGATTGTGAATGGAAAGTCTAGAGAACACTCCAACTGAAACACATTAGAAATGAGATCCTTAGATATAACAAGCATGTCAACCCCATTGTGTGATTGAATAGTTCTCTTCTTTGGGTCCTATCTGCTAGTAAGAGCTTTGATTAGTTTTTTGTTAATGAACACGTTAGGAACCATCAGTTTCCCCAGGTTTAACCACCACGAGTTGTAGATAGGTTGAAACCTAAATTATTTCCTGTAATGGTACATGAAGAGCTCATATCCGCATTGCGGTGTCCAAATATCTCCCAAGCCTTTATGTTTTTCTAATAGTCGATCCATTGAAGGATTCATTTGAGCACTCCTCTTGGGTCTCGGCCCCGACCCAGGGCATTGGTCTATCAGGTCTTGATTTAAGAGTCTCTTTTTCAATTTTCTATTTTTTAGCCTTGGGTTTTTCCATACTTTCCTCCATTGTTTTAGTTCTTAAGCTTTTGAAAAATACTTCTCAGCTGGGATTGATGTAATTACTTGAGTTTCGCCTTCACTAGTTTTTTGCTACGTATGCACTCCAAGCTTTTCTTTTCTGCTCCTGACCTTAGTGAAATCTTCTAAATTTTGCATCAATTATGTGATTAACTTGTGGTATAATTCACTTCAATTCTGGTTCATAAATACACCACCTATTTCAGTCTTGTCATCAGAGAAGAACATTTATTTTAAATATCTCGATGATTCCTTGGGATGTCACATCAGTTAGTAATAATCATTATTGTTGTATTGATGAGACTGTGATTCTTCTTCCATTGATAGCCATCTTCTCCTCCGATGAACAACTTTCCTTAGGTCTATTGGTGGGTCGGCAAATAGCATTGCCCTGATGCACCTCAATTTCCTCGCTAGTCATTTTACACTTGGTTGTCTATGGTTATATCGGGCCATCAGGGGAAAGCAAACATTTGTTCCACTGATATAGATGTGTTACAATGATGTGCTTACTTTTGTTGACTCCATTGGTTTATCAGGGAGAGCGTTTTAGGAGTCAGCCCGATAGGGTATTGTTACACCGATATTAAGTTGTGGGCTGCTTTCATCAGGCCATTGGCGAGACTATGATGTGGGTTCTGTTGATGAGGCATTGTTAGGACGATGGTGTCAATTTTGTTCAGGAACGAAGGAAGGACTTTGGAGTCTCAAAATCATTTATGGATGTAATTATTTGGAAATGTAGGCTACAATATGAATCTTGTCACACAAATTTCAACAATTTTTATTGATCGTATAATTAAAGTGTGGAAATTTTCTATGGTATGTGGAAGATAGGTGGGTGGAGGATAGTGAAAAATGTGAGATTTTTTCTAGTCCTAACAAGGTCTAAGTGCTAGGACCTAGGGTAGAAATAAAAAGACCTTCAAGGAAGAGAAGAATGAATTGTTGTCCTTGGTCAACTTGCACGATAATTAGGAAATGAAGGTGGTGAACACAAAACATGAAGTAGATCTTCTTTTCTCTTCTTAGATTTTGTAATCTTTTTTGTTGTTTTGTTGTTGGTTGGATGTTGTTTATCCATTTTATCTTTAGTCTCAACAAAATTTTTATGTAAAGGGTTTCGGGTCCCTTCAAAACCTATTTTCCCCCTTTAATCAAAACATATAGTTATTTTAAATAAATTTGAGTTTTTTTAGTATAAACACTAGTTGAGTTTATATTTCTACATCTTTGGATTATTATTAATTAATTTTAATTTTAAAATTTATGATGAAATTATATGTTTTTATAAGTTTACACCACATCATTCAAGAGTACCCTCAAACTTTACCAGTAGAAAAAAGGTTTCGATAGTTGAATTATTTACAATAAATAAACTTTGAATGATATTATTTTGATAGATGTAAAGATATTGTCATTCAACCATATTTAATTCAAGTTATTGATTACTCCTTAGTCAATAATTTGATACTTCATTGGTAGCCAATTTCAATTCATTGGCTCAACTACCTGAGTTTGACTTCTACCCCTGCCAATTTTTTTAAAAAAAATTGATACTTCAATTATTTTATTCTAAAGTTAACTTCCTCTTTTGTTGTAGGTTTTCATAACTTCTTGTTGAATTATATTTAAATTAAGTTATTGATTCCTCCTTAATCAATAATTGAATACTTGTCAACTTTAGTTCTCCTTCCATACATACTTCAAAAGATAGGAGTCCTTTTTTGTTATGAAGTGCATAAGCTTACAAGTGAAGATTATGTGCTTAATATTTTAAAACACTATATAAATTTTTTAAAAATTTCAAAGGAATGATACAAATTAAATTTTTATTGCAATGAAACAAATTGTATTAGGATCTATGCATATGATTTACTTTTCTTGATTTGTATCTTATGGAATTAAATCATTTTAGTGTTACTCCTATTACTTAATAGACTTAATTTAAGGTATTTTTATTGTTTCACACACTAGTCAAATTAGAGACAAACTCCCTACAAATATCAAAAATCACACATACAAATTAAATTTTTCATCTAAAGAAAATGAAACTATTTCACAAATAAAACAAATTATAATAACAAATTTGAGACAAATATTAGATCACTACAAAACACTTAATATTAATCACCTATTATTATTTGATTTTTTATTGTTTTGTACGATTTTTTTTGAGATAGACCTTTGATATTCATTAGTTTTGTATTCATTTTAATTTGTTATTTAACATTGTTTCTATGTAAGGGAGAATTAATGGATCATGATTAGTAATGATGAAATCAGCAATTGAAATCAAAACAAAAGATAAAATCCAACCTACTCATGAAATGTAATTTTCATAGCTATGAATTCAACAAATGAAGTTAACATAATCAAATGGAAACATAAATGAATTCAAATTGCATAATCTTACCATCCCATGTCGAAGTGTATTCACATTGATAGTGGATGTTGGATTTCTCTTCAACACGAAGCCTCCATGGTTTTGCAAAATATTGATAACGATGATGATGATCTAAAAATGTGAGGGTGTTTGCTTAATTTGTTGAAGAATCACACTAACATGACCTTTCTACAAATTCTCTAGATGAAGTATGAGAGGGATGAAGGTTTTTTTATAGATTTGTTGATTTTGGATGAATGATCAGGATATAAAGATGAAAGATCATGATCAACTGTTAGAGTCTATTTAGAGGAAATAGATTGATCAGTTAACTAATCTGACTAATCCAATCAAGGGAATTGATTGGATAATCAATGGGATTAGATTGAATAATTTGTGGGATTGGAGTAATTAGTGGAATTAGGAAAATAGATTGAGTGATCAATGGGCGCGATTTGTTCAATCAAATTGTGTGAGGATGATTAATTAATTTAATAATTAATTAATCTTTGAGAGGAATGTGCAAGATGTATTTGATTTAATAAGTAAAAGTTCATTTATTAATAGACTATGTTGAGTGAATTTGGGGAAATTGAATAATTGATTTAATTATTTTATTTGGAGGAGGTAAAGTAGATTAATTGAATAGTTAATGATAATTATTTAATTAATTTAGAAGAATAAGGTAATATTAGAGACATAATTAAACAACTAATGTTTATTTAATTAATCAGGAGCAATAAGGTTAAATAAGTAATTTTTAGTAAATAGAGTTAGTTATAGTTAGACATAAAGCTTGGGTGTTGTCATGGGTTTTTGTAAATGATCATCATGATCAGGGTATATATGGAAAAATCAGTGCTGACATTATATAAGGGGTTTGTTAAAAGAACAAAGGGATTTGTAATTAGGAATATTATAGGTGGTGATAGATATACTAAGTTCGTTTTGTACTTTTTTGAGCTACAACCAGAGGTTTTCTTTTTGGTTATTTCCTGTCGGTATGCTCTCTAAAACTAGATTTTGTATTATTTTATTTAAACATATATAATATATATAGTGGTTTGATGATAGTGAATTAATTAAACAATTCAAGATTATTTAATTAATAGAGGAAAATAGGGTTAATGATGCAAATGATGTTAAAAAGGGGAATAATGATGTTAATGAAGTGAAATGCAATAATGATAATGAAAGTGATGCCAATAATGGAAAAATGTAGTTTAGGATGTGTGATATGCGTTAAGCCATTTTTACATGTCTACATGTTTCCCCTCTTTGATAGAATGTTCCTAATGCATTGTTTCAAAGAATTCGATGTTCAAATCAAGAAAGAAAAAAAATTAATGATGCCCCACTGTGTTGCAGCGGTCAGCGAAATGATGGAAAGATGCTAGGCTTCCCCCTCGAGAGGTCGACCGAAAAAATTACATTTTTTAGGTCGGGCTCATGACAAGGTTTGCGAGTAGTTCTGATGTGTAAAGGATGAAAAATTAGGCCTTGGAGGTCACGTTTAAGGTTTAGGGTAATCTAGGGTGCTCAAAATTTAACTAGGAGAGTTCTTAGGGGTAAAAATTAGGGCTCATGTATCCTCATTTGCACTCTCAACCTTATATAATTTTAGAGCTCTAGAGATTCCCTTTTGTGATTATCGATTTGCAATGGCTCTCATTCCAAGTTTGCTACATAGAGCAGATGTGTTCTGTCAATTTCAATGGCTAGTCGACACAGGGATTGTGGTATGTCTTCTTTCCATTTTCATTGTCATCTTTTTTCATTTTTGTAATTAATGCTCAAAGTTTTTTAGGACAATAGCGGCAATTTAGGAAAATTGTCACTATTGATGTGATATGAATGCTATATTACTAGGCTAGTTAACTATTATCACTAGAAGTAACTGCTATTATTAAAAAATGAATGTTTTATCTAGTTTGTTTACAATTTCAAGTTCTTGATTTTATTTTCTAGCAAAATTTTGATGTTGTGGGTTGAATGTTTGTAGGCATTTCTCAAACTACTATATTCATAAGAGCAACTACTATGAAACCTATTAGATTTCATTGCTAGATTTTAGGAGTTGGAGAGGGATTTCTTGGATGTTTTGGGCTTACGATATATTTGCTACATGTCAGAGATCTAGGCTCATAGGGCCGTGATGATTGTGTTGGTTGAGAGATGGAGGTCTGAGACCTCTTCATTCCACTTGCCTACTGGAGAGTGTACCATCACTCTCGAGGATGTATGGAGGATCCTATGGATCCCAATTCATGGGGAGTTGGTGACATAAGATGTTCATAGGGTACCTAGGCAATACAAAGACTTTTGGGTGTAGAACAGCTACAAGTTGTGGACTTAGATATTTATTTTACTCTGTCTATAGATGGTGTTGACCCCATGGCCATGGTATTAGCAGGTTTGATTATCAGACCTTTGATGCTTGATAGGAGAGAGAGGATTCCTTTTTGGATGGGGGATTTGCATCGAGTAGATGTTCGAGCACGTGATAGTATACTCCTAGGGATTGTGTGCTAGCTCATTTATACAATGATATTCATGAGGTCATCTACCACAACAACAGTTCCATTTTAGCTAGGATGAATCTCATTTATGTGTGGGCATGGGAGCATATTGCAGAACTACACATCCCAATGGTATAGTTTGATGGGATTCTGATGATCCCTTTTCATACAAGTATTTTGATTACTTGTACTACACATATTTAGGTAGACTCTCATACTGGCGAGGGATCTTTGATGATGTTACAAAGTTTACTTGGAGACATTTTATAGCATGTGAGGCCTAGGCCAATGAACATGAGTAGTTGACCTATTGTAGGCAGACTCATTGGTTGATTGGATGAGTTGAAATCATTCTTGAGAAGTATTTTCCTAGCGACGTTTTGAGACAATTTAGTGAGAGACAAACTTTCCCTATACATGGATATCATGCCTATTTTGGATGCATTTCCCAAGAGGTCAATGTGTGGGGGCCTAGAGCTAATTCAGGGGAAGTCATTATAGAATTTAGAGCACTTGCGCCCATTGGATGGGGATGGGCAGTTGGTCCCCCAGATCTAGGGACCACTAGAGATTATGCGCAATGGTGGACCTGTCATTGACCCTTGAGATTTAAAACTCTTGTTGCTATGGACCAATGATTGGATAGGTTTGTAGGATGGTCAGTGTTGCAAGGAGTAGGGGAGATAGACAAAGTCTATAGATTACACATGAGTAGTTGTAGAGGTTGCAATATGAATAGGTGGATGATGGAAAAGATCAAGTATAGGGACATCAATATCTACAACAACAGGCACCCCAAGCACCTCCCCCACAGAGGATATGGTAGGATAGATTGATCAGTTTATGGCTGATAGAGATTCCAGAGAAGTAGAGAGAGATGGAAAGGAAACTCAACAATAGGCCTTAGAGGTGTACTTAGCCACTATTACAACTAAGAGAGACTAGGCTCAAGTAGAGTAGAATATCTTGAGATAGGAATGGGACTCCAAGAGATAGAAGCATCAGTGAGAGCAGGATGCCCTGATTGAGGAGAGGACATACTATCAAAATCTCTATGAGGCTCAAGTCCCAAGACCATAGAGATGCCCCAGGTTTGGATTTTTGAGCATAGTGATAGGCATAGAGTCATCAAGGGGTAGTCAGTTAGACAACCACATCAGTATCCTCTTCAGCCACACTAGTCTCTTGCTTAGGTCCTGAGGCCACAGAGATGCCCCAGGTTTCGAGTTTTGAGCATAGTGATAGGTACAAAGTCATCAGGGGGCAGTCAATTAGACAACCACATCAGTATCCTCTTCAGCCACACTAGTCTCTTTCTCACAACCATCACATGTCACAACTTGATGGGGAGCAGCCCCCTCCTAGGCAGGATCAATGGAGATCACCTCCTCGGGATGGCCAATAGGGCTAATGTTTCATGATCTTTATGTTTATGTTATTGTATCACAAGCTCTGTTGTAGACATATCTTTTTGTATATTTTGATATCACACATGATCTTTGATGATGTGCTGGCACTTCACATTTTGATGATATATATGAGATATACCATTTTGATGTGCCATAAATGTGTTATGAGATGTTTATGGATGCTTATATGTATATGATAAATGATTTATGATTATATGCTCATGTTTGTATACTTTTCCGATACATTTATATGATATAGATGTATGGATGATTTATGCATGTATGCAATGGATAACGTTATGATGTATGATGTTTTATTATATGATGGGCATGACATGAGTTTGAAGATGTAGGATGCATGTGGTACCAATGACTTTTGTGATGCAAGATGTAGATGTTATCCAGAAGACATGTTAGTATGATTAGAGATAAATAGAAGTGTTAGATGATTGATCTAATTTCTAAAAAATCCATGGATTATGATTATGATGATATGTATTGATGAAATGATTAATGATATGATTGATGCTATACCTTGATGATATGTAATTATATGCATTGACGAGTTTTCTTTTGCTTTCATGGAGGACTAAGTAGTTTTTATCAATCCTTATTGATGTAGCAAATAAACACAATGCAATAGGATATTAATGACCCAGGTGGCTTTGTATCTATTGTGTGGACTTTGACTTTGAAAACAAGGAGTATTCTTGCTCATACTAGACATACAAAAACCCTGTTAGAGTGTGTGGGTGAGAAGTTTTAACACATTTTGGAGTAGTTACATAGAAAGGTATGTAGTACCTAATATGTGACCACTACATGAATTTCCCCAAAATAACTTCCACACATAGAATAAAGCAAGTATTCTCCATGGTAGTATTGCAAAAACATCCAAAAAATAGAGTAGGTAGAAAGCATATGATCAATGCCCCATTCCTTCCTCTCTAAATTCTTATGGGCATTCTTGAGAGATCCTGTGAATCTAACAATAAGATAAACCAAAAAGATAAGATCATAAAAGATAAACAATGTTGTATCACTTGACATAGATGCTTTGATGTTTCATAATGTTACCCATCAATGATGCCTATTGTAGGAACGATTTATCCATTAAGATGCATGTTAGGATGTTGATGATGATTTTCAAAAGGCAGGGTAGTTAATACATAAGCATTATTTTAGTCTAATAATGGTCCAGCCATTTCTTTTCTTTGCTTGTAAGTTTTGGATTTCAATGTTTTCTTTTCTTGCTAATTACATTATCAGAGATTGAATGCGATGATTGCTTATTATGGATGGAAATTTTATTGCAGATAGTTGATAGCAGGGATAGGATTTTTTAGATTTTTGAATTTTTTTGTGATTTTTGAGGTTATTTGATGTTGTTTTTGAAAAGTTTTAGGATACTCAAATTTTTTTGGTGTTTTCAAGATATTTTAGAGACCAAGAGGGGGACCTAAGGGGACTGACCTAACACCTCGAGGGCTCATTGATTATGGACTTTCCTACGTATGCACAAAGATGACATGGTTTGACTGACCATGATTGACACTATTTTTGGAGGTTTTTTACTTTTATGAATGTTTTTGGGTTTATATAAGATATTTGAATGTTTTTGGATTTTCAACTGAGTTTAAAAACCAAGAGGAACAATTAAAGGGACTAACCTAGTTCCTCAGGGTCTCATCAATGATGGCCTTTCCTATGTTCTACATGTAGAGACAACATAGTTTGATTTATTTTGACTCAATTGCGGCTCATCTAGAGACAACCTACAATGTTTTTGGGATTTTGTGTTTTACAAATTTGTTTTAGATTTTGATGGTTTTGATTTTGATAATTTTTTGGATGTTTTTTTATTTTGTTTTGATAGTTTTTTGTGAGTGATAGGATGAACAAGAAATCCAATCCACTACCAGTTTCAAGAGGTTACCCCTAGTTCAGGATAGGGTTACATTTATTAGGGATAAGTAGATAAACTAGATGGTGGATAAGGTGGTGCACCAAGGTTCACCACTTGATCAGCTATCAAGCCATGGTTGGGTGCACATTTTATTATGTGATGGGTGGAGTGGATGCAGTAGTAGATGGATAGTGTCGATAGATGAAGATGCAAGACCTATTCAAATGTAGTGCTTGTTTAATAGGTTTTCACTATCGGGCCAGTCCTAGAAGTGCCACAAGGTGGTTTTCACTTAAAAGATGATTTATTTATTTTTACTATTTTCTTGATTTTTTTATTTATTTTTTTTCTTATTTTTTGTTGGGATACTCTGATACGCTAGGTGTATAACTTCTTGAGATGGATGTTATTAAGAGTTTCAACTATAGGTTCTCCTTTCGGTGTAGCCAATTGATATTCTCTAGAGCCATAGATTTTTGTAATGATATAGGGACCTAGCCAGTTGGGTTTAAACTTACCTTTCCCATCTTGGTTTAGCTAGATCTTTTGATTTTCCTTCAAGACCAAGTCACCAACCTGAAATTTCTTATTTCTAATTATCTTATTGTAGCTTCACTTGAGCCAATTTTGATAGGAATATAGATGGTTCAATGAACTCAAGTGTCTTTCATCTAGGACTTTAAGCTTGTTGAGTCTAGATACCTAATAGTCTTCGTTGCTAACAAGATCCTTCAATGATACTCTCAGGGATGGTATTTCAACCTCTAAAGGTAGTATTGATTTGGATCTGTAGACCAAGGAAAAGGGAGTCACACTTATAGGTGTGTGAATGTTGGTTCTATAATCCCATAATGTTGGGTTTAGTTGTAGGTTCCCAAAATGATCGACATCATTAATAGTTTTATTTACGATTTTTAGGATGGTCTTATTAGATGCTTCAGCCTAGCCATTTCCTTGGGGATTTTATAGGGTAAAAAATGGTGTTAGATAAAAAATATCAAGTAGAGCTCATATATATCGTGGTTCTTAAGTGAAGTTCCATTATCTATTATGATAGTCTATGGGATATTATATCGACATATCAAATAGTTAAAAATAAACTTAGCTATTTGTTTCCATGTGATATAAGTTAAAGGAATAACTTCTATAAATTTTGCAAAGTACTCAATGCTAGTGATGATGAATTTTTGTTTGTTAGATGAGGTTAGTGATATCTTTCCTATTAAGTCAAGTCCCTACTGAGAGATGGGCCATGGGATAGTGATAGGATACAACTCTTGTGCAGGTGCATGCATGAGATCTCCATGTTGTTGGCTTTGACAACACTTCTTGGAAAAATGAATTTCTTCTTGCTCTAGTGATGACCAATAGTATCCTATTTGTAGCAACTTCTGGACTAAGTTAGGCCTACTAGCATGGGACCCACAAACACCTTCGTGTACCTCTTGTAAGAAAATTTGTGCTTCTATATTGAGACATCAAATTAACGTACCATCAAAAATTCACCGATACAAGGTATATCCAAGGATGGTAAATTGTGAAGTTCAATGGATAAAGGTTTTCTATTGATTGGTTGTTAAGTAAGGTGGTATGATATTATGTTGGATATAGGTGAATTTTTCTTCATACCAAGGTGAGTCAGGACCAACAAAATCACATACGAGTTCAAATTCTAGGATACTAAATGTCGATATAAGTAACTATTCAATTAGAAATTCATATCTAGGAACATTCTCAAGTATGCCAAGTGAACCAATAGTGGCCATAGCATCAACAAGTTTATTGTTAACCCTTGGGATCTATTCAAAGATGATGACCAAAAATTATTGCTCGAAACTATCTACCATTCTCTTGTATGGAATGAGCATGTCATCTTTAGTTTTCTATTCATTGTTGACCTACCTTATGACCAGCTAAGAGTCACCATAGACTTTTAGTTCTTTAATTTTCCATTATATGACCATTTTCAACTTAGTGATTAGTGCTTCATACTCAACTATATTGTTTGTATAGCGGAAGGAAATCTTGTATGCTTCGGGTATGCTATCTCCCTGTGGTGTAAGTAATAAGATTCCAGCCCTTGGGTCATGTTGAGTATGGGATCTATCAAATTATAAGGTCCAATGGGTTGACTGATTTGTTAGTAGGATATTCTCATCTAGAAACTCTGCTATGAGTGGTTGATCTTCAATGGGTGATTTACTAACTAATCTTATATCCCCTATCCCTTGATGGATTTCCTATCAACATATTCTATGTAAAATTTTCTAAGTATTATGACCCACTTAGCGATTTTTCTTGTAAGAGTTTTTTTTTCCAAGAGATACTTTAAAGGGTCTACTTTAGGTGTTAACTTGATTTTTCTATTTAACATGTAATGCCTAAGATTTTTTTCTATGAAGATAACTAATAGACATGATTGTTAAATGGGTGTATAATTTAACTCATAGCCAACCAAGGTACGACTGATGTAGTAAATTTCTCTTTCTTTTTTCTACTCATCAAGTTGTACCAATAGAGCTCCCAAATTTATCATTGTTGTGGATACATATTAAATCATTGTTTTATCCTAAATTGGAGGCATCAATATCGAGGGAGTGAGAAAATAGTCCTTTACCTATTGAAAATATTGATCAAACCTTCTTTCCCATTTGAATGTTACATCTTTATGGAGCAAGTGTGTGAATGGGTGACATTAACTACTAATTGTACAATAAACCTTCAAATAGACTAAAGCTTTCCTTGTAAGCTATGCTATTGTTTCAATGTTCTTGGGGGAGGAATTTCTAGGATTTCCTTGACCTTAGCGTTATCCACCTCGATACCTCTTATGGATATAATGTAGATCAATAGTTTCCTAGATGTTACACTGAACACACATTCCTTTAGATTTAGATGCAAGTTATACTCTTCTAGTCTATCAAATATCCTAGCTAAGTTAGCCAAGTGTTCTTGTCTTTTGATTGATATAGTCAACATATCATCTACATAGTCCTCCATAGTGATGTACAACATGTCATAGAATATAGTATTCATTTCGCTTTGGTATGTGTTAGTTAACATATTTTTCACTTTTATTTATACTCCCTTTCCCACACCAGTGACAAATGAACCAAAAATTGAGTCACTTGCAATGGTATTTGCAAGTGCTCTCTGCTTGTTTTATAAGGCACAACTACCTTCAAAAGGTGTGCAATGAATGGAAATAGGGTATACTTTTAACCAAAAAGCAGAAAAGGAAAACTAACAACTATGCATAACCATGACATAAATGCGATGGATTAATTCAAAATGAAGTGAATGTAGAAAAACAAAACAAATTTTACTTATCCCACACTCACAAATGATATCCATGAAAAGAAAGAACAACAGACCTTTTCAACATATGATTTAATCTGAATTCAAAGTTTCAGAATTAAATACATACACAGTCCAATATAACAAAATAACACTAAAGAGTAATTAAAAAGAAGCACAGTTCCTTGCAATCAAAAGAAAACATTAATAAATTCAAAGACTCAAAAATATCCTCTTCATTCCTTCAATTCCAAAATGCTAGTTCACAAACTCAACATCCTTGTACAACAAGACTGCATTGAATAGAAAAAAAAATTGCTCCCCTTTTTCCCAAGTAGCTTGAAAAAGATCCCTTATTTTAGAAATATTTTTACAATAAATAAGCCTCCCCAACGAGAATCTTTAGTTCTTGTAATGGTTTCTTTAAAAAATCAGATACAAAAGAAATTCTCCCTTACCTGAACCACATTTTTAAAATTAGTTATATCTGGGAACACACTTATTGTAACATTTCAAATTTCTTGAGGAGGACACCTATAAAATTATTTTACTTGCCCAACGATGGTTGAGGCTTTATATTCATATGTAAACAAAGTATTCACCCATAGTATCATTTTTTGGGTAACTGCTTCCTACATTTTAGTCGTGAAGAAATTCGCCCTTTTTCACGACTCTTCATAACTTATGTTTGGAATCTGTGACCATCTTCGAGATCATAGGTGCTACAGACATTATCATTTTTAGCACAAGCTAAAGTATCAAATTCAATTATAATATTAATGTTGATGAAGAAACACTATCGATTGCACAAGGATTGCATATTCTACTGTTAATCAAGGATATCATCAACCAAATGCTTCCTCTAAGCTTAAGTTAATCTAGGATTCCTTAGTGACTCTTCAGGATCATTGCTCCTCTTTTTATTTCACGCAACAACATATTCTAAATAGTGGTCAAAATATATATATGGGCCTTTTGCTTCATGTATTCTATCATAATTCCATATTTGAGTCTACCGATTTCTCATACCTTAGGTAAATCTTTTGAGGCATTCTGTTTGGATACTCATTCACTTTGTTCATTTTTGCACGCAATTTGGGTATACATCAAGATTTTATTATTCGGCTTGTGTGTATTCATCTAAGAGTTGATCATAACACTATTTTCTTTATGCATATCTTGTAAAGTAGACTACAAAGGGTTCATATGCATAGCCATTGTTATGTAAACCCATTCCCATACATTGATCAGTATCTGTACCAAAATACCTCTATAATTTGTTCTGACCCAATTCCAAGTCTTCAGTTCCTATGGGTAGTGCAAGAACAAAGTGCCCTGTTATAGAGGATAGTCACTTTTAAGTAACCATTTCACTATCGAAACCTTAGATCTTTCAAAATATTTAGCATTGAAAAACATAGTCGCATTGCAAATGATGTCTCTCGGCCATGTCTACATAAAATCACTTGCCTTTCCCCTTTGCCTCCAAGTAATGCATCGATAAATACAAGGGTTCAAAAACTTGTAGAATCCTCGACAACAAAGAAGTCAAGAGGTCGGACCTTTTAAGAACTTTAGAACCTTCAGTTAAGAGTTTGGGAGTTTCAAAAACTCCTTACTCCTCAACTTCTCCATGTTTCAAAAAATTTAATGTATCATCCCTTCAGTGGTTTTAGAACTTCTAAAAATGTTGATAACGTTTTCTTTTAGAACATCGGTCTTTGCTTACACCTTTATCATTGTTGATGCCTATATCGGGCTGCACTTATCACTACATTCTTTTACTCTAGCAATTTCTTTAGAGATAATGATGGTCGCTATAATGGATTCACAAGAACTATTGTGGGCTTGAGAGGCCACATCTTTTTCCATGTTTATTAGATTTATAGCCAAGAAAATTTATTTCCATATTTTGCATGATGGAGTTGTGCATTGTGAACAACATTTTTTTGTCAGAGTCCATGGGAACCATAATTGAAAAGCTTCATTTGAGAGGGCCACTAAAAAATTTCATTTACCCAATTAATCTCAAAGAGCCAACTACTATCTTACGCCCAACCTCTAGCTGACCGTGTCAACATTTAAAGGTAGTATTTGAGATGACTGATAAAAGCCATGACATTGGTGAAATAGATAACAAAGGCTACCAACAACTAGAGATGAGTAGAGAGTCAAACGTTTTGCTATAATTTTTGAGTAAGAAGCTTGTTGATTCAATCATGATGTGCTTATGATTTGTGGAGGCATAAAGGTGCATAGAGCATTCATGCCATATCTATACTTCTATACTACCTCATTGTATTGATTTTTTTCAAGATATCAACTATTCTTCCAATTTTGCAATGAAGCTTACCTCTTTAATCCAAAAATATCCTGTTGTCTTCATTCGACAAGTCAACCTTGAATATTAATAAATAACTCATAGGCATCAAGAAGACAAGTGTGCTCAGCTACTACAGGATGAAATTTTGATAGTGGAAATTTTAAAAAATTTAATGCCCAAATTGGGGGATAACATTGAATCTGACTGGGGACTGTATTTCCTGGTGAAATGTAGAGAACTCTAGAATATTAGGAAAAGAATAGTGTCTTATCCATTGGGAAATAGAGTCAAGAAGCACAAAGGAAAAAGGAGCAAGAGCAATCCAAAAATGGGA
>VDFB02256132.1:178224033-178245249 GCA_007258455.2 Sequoia sempervirens | reverse complement strand
ATATATAAATATCTAAAATGGGAGAGAGAGGGAGAGAGATGAAGAATCTATAGAGTGAGAGTGAGAGAGAAAAATAGAAAATGATAAAGAGGAACTAATAAATAAAGAAAGAGGGAGAGAGGGAGAGAGAATAAGTTATTGAGAGAGGTAGAAAGAGAGATGGAGAGAAATAGGGATAGGGGAAATAGAGAGAAAGAGAGATAGAAGAAGAGAGAAAAATAAAAAGGAAGATGAAGAAACAAAGAAATATAGATAGGGGATAGAGATTTGGAGACACAAAGATAGTGTGTAATGTAGAAAATTAAATACCTTTATAATTTCCCATTGTATCATTCATTTATTTTAGTGCCTTAATCGTATTATCTAAATACCAATGTGTTAGCATTATTTTGTTATACTTTTTATAATCCTTGTACTTTTTCTAGTCTCTTGAGGATTTCTTTTGTTTGAATTGTGTTGGATCCCATGTTGAAATTCTCATTTCATGCCTATT
The DNA here is from genome assembly GCA_007258455.2 of Sequoia sempervirens. Lineage (NCBI taxonomy): Eukaryota > Viridiplantae > Streptophyta > Pinopsida > Cupressales > Cupressaceae > Sequoia > Sequoia sempervirens. The sequence continues at coordinate 178,244,756 of VDFB02256132.1, read as the reverse complement.
AATAATAGTGAAACTTGTATTGTGACATATTTCATCCTAGTTTGTGTTGCATTTGCTATCTCAATTTTCCCAAATTATATTGAGATAAATTTTTTCTTTTATATATATATATATATATATATATATATATGAGGTTAGCCTTTGATAGTAATCATGATCTTATTAAGTGTATTTTCAAAACACCCACCTAAAATTGTCTTGAAGACAAATATTATGAAAATAATTAAAAAAGCTTAGAGATTTCTATTTTTAGTAACTTTAAATTTAAGGATGATGGATCTAAAAAATTCCCTCGAGCTCCTAGAGTACTAAGTTAACCTTAATATTGAGATTGAAACAATAAATCACACTTAAAAAATAGATTATTAAACATTCAATTTTACCAAAAAAAATGAGAAACTTAAATTAAATTACCATTTTGAAGGTTCAAATGATTGATTTTGGCTCTAAAATTAATCAAAATTAGTATTACAATAATTTGGATAATAGATCTCTTCAAGCTCTTCATCTTTTATATTTTAAAAATGTAAGGTCAAACGAGTACTTGAATCAAATGTTATAGCTTCTAGAATTTGTGCTAGTCAAATATTTTTTATTATAGATTTCAAACATCCATAAAATCAAAATAAAAGGAAGTGAACTGCAAAATTAAAAAATTAAAAAGGATGATGAAAATAGAAGATTCACAATATGTGATGGTTTAATATTTTCTAAAATTTGTAATAGCTTTCCTAATTTTGAAAAAGGTTTTATATAATCTAATGGGAAGATTTATGGAGAGAGTTAGATGAGGAGATTCTACTAAGTATTTGGGTTGAAAAAATGGGAAATAACTCTATAAACTATTGCATGGATGTTTGAAATATGGATTTTCATATAACTATAATAATTATTTCATTTTGGACTAATTATTAGCATCTCCCTTTGGATTCGGGACATGGACTAACCACCTCCTGTGGATATGTTTATCTCAAATGTTCGTATGAGGCATTAAAAGGTTGATCTTTGGGCACGATGGAAAATGTGTTCCAAAAAATAGTATCAGAGCCATGGTCATGGGTTTGAATCCCCTCAAGTGACGCTAAGGAGGGGATTGTTGGACTAATTGCTAACATCTCTATTTGAATTCGAGACATGGAGTAACTACCTCTCATGGATCCATTTATCTCTGGTATTTTTATCAAGCGTTAAAAGGTTGATCTTTTGGCACAACAACAAATGTGTTCCAACATTCCATTTTCTTGAAATTGATATGAATAAAAATTTGCATTGAATTTTTCTTCTTTCCCATGTTGAATATCCTTTAAGAGAAGTAATATTTCAAGGAGATGACAAAAATTCACTTACACATTTACTATAAAATTTCTAGTTGATTTTTCATACTTTCAAGGAGAGAAATAAGTAATTGTAAATAGTGCATTGGGTTTTCTACATTAGTAAATTATTCATAAGTAAAATTTATATAAAAAATAATTTTGAGTTTATGTAATTGTATGGAAATGACATTTCAATAGTTAAATCTTGAAGTTGTTCTAGTTACAGGTTTAATTTTTTGTAAAGTAATAATATTATATTGTTAAATTATGGAGCTATTTTTTTTAGGATAGCATTTTTGTACTTTTAAGATTAGATGTTTCCCATAGGATAGGAACTTCTCTATTTTAGTACACCCAACTCATCCAAATTATATAAAATATAAAAAATAATATAATTAGTAGGTAAAAGGTTAAAGCTATGTCACACTTTTATAAAAGTAACAACCAACATTGATTTAAGTTTCTAACTTGAATCCCTAGAAAGTGACACATAAATTTTAAAATGATATAAATTTCATTCATTAATATCTTTTAGTATATTTTATGTTTATATGTTTTAAAAAAGTTAAATATTTAATTGAATATGTTTTATTATAAAATTGACAATATAATTTATTTGGTAATAAAATTCTAATAAGTGAAGTTAAATGTACCTACTCTTTATATTATAATTTTCTTTCTTTCAATTTTTTTATATGTATAGCTTGAAACTTTAGTGTATGGATTTATTTGTTTCCCATTTTCATATATTTTTTAACAAATCTTAAAATTTGTGTGTATTGAAAACACAACTAATTTGATAGGATGTTACCTTTTGTCTTAAATAATTATTCAAAATAAGAAAAATATCATCTTGACATGAAATCTCTTCTCTAGTGCATGATTTTAAAATAAATCAACAAGCTTTAGTATTTTTTCATGATAAGAAAATTCACCTTATATTTTGTTGTTGATGACCTACTTTTGTGTGTGTGTGTGTGTATAAATAATAATTAAACTTATTTAAATTTATATTTTTGAAAAAAAGTTCAAAAATATTCAAAATGGTATTTTAAAATTTTAAAATAATGTTATTTATATAAGTAGGAGTTGTGTTGAAAAATCATGTTTTTTTAAATAACTTTATTTTTTTGGTGAATTAGACACAAAGTGGTGTTACATATGTATTTAGTGAGAACTTCTAGTTGGAAGAGTTGTGGCCCATATCTAACTTAGCTAGAATGACTCCAGCTAGATAGTATGTTTAACCAAAAGTGAATTTAAGTTCACCTAAAGTATCACATGATATTGAAATTTCACTTTGGTTTTATATATTAGTAATTAAAGTGCCTTTCCATTATATGTAAATTTAGTATTATAATTTTTTTCAATCCTTGGAGATATTGCTACTACAATGCATCTATACATTATTTGTGTATGATGAGGATTATTAGGTAAAATATGTTGTGAGACACCAAATAAAAATATCTATAGGTAATAGCAACTAGTTGAAAAAAATATTTTTGGGATGTGTGGTCTCTTACACTTCCAGGGTTTTGCACCTAAAAGGGGAGAGGTACCCAAAGGTCTTGATGGCTCACTCAAGAATGTTCCCTTGAGATTTCAATGCAAAAATGATTGAAATCTATCTAAGGGTAATGTCCTAGATGCAAATAATTGATAAAAGAGATTAACAATTAATGTAAAACTAATGAAATACAAGATGTTTAAAAACACACTGTGATATGCAAAATAACCTTAATATGCAAACAATTTGTAATAGAAATTAATGAAATTAAAGGTGTGCACTTGGAAACTAAAAATTGATGGAGAGGAGCTATGGAATCCTATAGAAATCACTATTGAAGCTAACTAGGACTCATACACCAAGTTGGGTGACTTAGTCCTATTTTGGGGAAATTCTACTGGAACAAATTTTAGGAAAAAAAGGTACTTAGAACTACAAAAACCACTTTTCAGGCTTGGCAGTGAGACTAATACACTATAGATGGTGACTTAGTCTACTTCCAAATTTCAAGAAATTTAAAATTGCAATCTATAGCTCTAGGTTTGTACTTCAACTCTTGAGAGGTTTCTAGATCTAAAACTGTAGAATTTGACCTGTAGCTATTCTCCAAGCTTCCATTAGGGATTTGACCACTTTGAATGAATTTTATGATTTGATGATAACTTTTCACACCTTTCTCTTTGATGAATTTTCACAAAGGACCTGCAAAACACATGCAAAGAGGGAAAAAGTGTTAAGGGTTAGTGAATGGGGGTTTGGCTTGGTCAAACCCTGGTTTGGAAATTAAACCCTTGAAAATTAAATGAAATGAAAATAGAATGATAAATGAACAACATGCAATGCTACAACTCACCAAACCCTTGAAGTAGAAATCTGAAGATATGCAAGTAGAAGCTCTAATGGATGTAGACTTGAAGATGCTTGAAATGCCAAGAATGATTGATAATTTATGGAATGATTGAGTGAATGAATAAGTGAATTAATTGTTGAATTGGGGGTGAAATGAGAGGGAAAACCCTAGATTTATATTTCATTATGAAAAATTTCCCAAAAATACCACATCACAGGCCAACCTTAGGTCTTAGAAAATAATATCCCACCAGAATTTTGAAATAATTTTTATTTTTGAGCCAAATGGGACTCATTATCCCTAGTGGAAAATGGGTCCCACTTAGGCATTTTAAGTGGGTGTCAAAAATTAAGATGTATTAAATGATGTTTAATGAGATTATTCTCAAAAACACACTTAAGTAGGGCCTGCATGTGTATAATGGGGCCAATTAGTCATAAGAAAGGGTCAAATTATTGATTAAAAGTCTAGAGAAGTGTGAAAGTTTGTTATAACACTTTACAACACTTTGAAATAGGGCTTGGTGGTGCAGGAGCACCTTGACACAATTATGCCTCCTTGTGGAAATTTAGGAATTTGATTCAATTTTTGTGTTCTTACCTTGTATTAAGGTTATTTGAGTCATTTATCATTTATTTTAGGAATTCATTTAAGAAAATTTTAAAATATGTCAATGTATCCAAAAGTTGTTAACACAAAAGTTCAAAATTGCAAAAAATGTAAAAAGTTGCATTAAGCAACAATTAGTTGTTAAGAGGTCATTAGAGACTAATCAATAATACGAAGTTGAAAATAGTTGGAAACTGAATTTCCATGGTGTAAATTCCTTTAAAAAGGATTTTTAACTCCTTTTGTGGTCATTGGTGATTGATACCTTGAATAAAACAATGAAAAAATTCTATTTTTATGCACATTTTCCAGAAAATTGACTATTCAAGGATTATGTTCTGATTTGTACAGACTTTAAAATGTGTAAGAATGATTTTGAAAGTTGATATTATCAGTCACCTTCCAAATATTACTTTTTTCATGCATTTTAGTTAATAATTGTTCAAGATATAGCCATTTTTCTCAAAACTGTCTAAAACCCTTGCTAGGGTAACAGTTTTCAGAAAAAATCATGTTTCTCCAAATTGAACTGTTGGATTTTTCTACAAATTGGAGAAAATGCTTTTAATAAGGTCTTATAAATTATCACTAGATCAATTGGGTTAATTTTTTTGGTTTGTGAAAGTTATAGGTGACTGTTTCCATACATATCTCCTTATTTTGACCTATTTTGTAACAAAAAAGTTTGGACAGCAAGCATGTGTTCCAAAACAAGTATACCTAAAAATGAGATATGTTTTAAATGGACAAAATGGGTGCTCAAAAATGTATTTATTTTTTTGAGATTCAATATTTCTTGAAAATTACACCCGATTTAGTGTTTTGGTTCCCTTTAAGCGAAATTTGGGTTTTTGGTGCAAGTAATTTGTAAACCTGATAAAACAGAGGAATAAGGCTGTGTAATTGGTTTATTTCTATCAAAATGATCATTTTTCAGATGTATGAGGGTCTAATTTTAATTTTATAAAGGTTTAGATTCAATTTTTGAAGAGTTGGGCTTTGTAGCCATGAAGAAATTCAAGGAAATTGAAGTGATTTTGGTAAAGGATTGAATTGTTTTAAGTATTGTTGTTTCTTCCTTTGCTCTGCATCAAATTGGTATTAGATCCTGACAAAGATATGGGATGATAAGTTGGTTGTGGTTTGTGGTTTGTAGTTGTGGTTGTTGGTTGTTTGCAGGAATGTGAGTTGTGAAGCGAGGAATCTTGCTTGAGAGGATGGAGAGCTTGAGAAAGCATTTGCAAGGAGAGGAAGAAAGAAAGAAGAAGAAGAGACAAGCCAAGTTTGATAAAGAGATTGCTAAGATTAAACAAGAGATGCAAAGGATGGATAGAGAGTTCCTAGAATCCATAAAGAAGATAGAACAACAGATGAAACATTGAATGAGTTGGCACTTGAAAATACACAAGAAAGTTCCATGGCCTATTCACAAGATAATAAAAAAAAGGAGAAGGGAAATCAGAATGAAAGAGAAAGAAAACTTTGAAGATGCAAGGGAATACTTCATTGAAGAATAATTTTCAGATAATCCAAGTCATGAAGATGAGGAGAAGATCAAGAGCATATATCTGATTCCAAAGGTTGAGGACATTGAGTTGGTTAAGGGAATGATCATGGATGAATTATTCAAAGAGGTTTGCAAGGAGTTGCAGCATGATGGAGGTATCATGATTGCCACCTTATATCATTTCATTGTATTACTAATGCTTTGGAAAAAGGATTGTTTGTAGGTTAAAGGAAAAAGGGAGAAGCATGAGATGCACCAAAGAGTAGAGATTCTAATTTCAGTTGGTGAGCAAGGTATGAAGCTAATTTGCATGGACAAGATGAAGCCCAAGGTGAAAATGAAGGTGATTAAAAGCAAGGAAAATCAGTGGTAGACCATAGAAAGGATGAATTTTTTTTGGAGAACATCAATCCAAGTGGACTTGGATTCTTTTCTTGGTCGGGAGTATGGTGCGGGAGAACCTTGACACAATTATGCCTCCTTGTGGAAATTTAGGAATTTGATTCAATTTTTGTGTTCTTACCTTGTATTAAGGTTATTTGAGTCATTTATCATTTATTTTAGGATGTAATTTAAGAAAATGTGAAAATATGTCAATGTATCCAAAAGTTGTCAACACAAAAGTTCAAAATTGCAAAAAATGTAAAAGTTGCATTAAGCAACAATTAGTTGTTAAGAGGTCATTAGAGACTAATCAATAATAGTAAGTTTAAAATAGTTGGAAACTGAATTTCCATGGTGTAAATTCCTTTAAAAAGGATTTTGAACTCCTTTTGTGGTCGTTGGTGATTGATACCTTGAATAAAACAATGAAAAAATTCTATTTTTATGCACATTTTCCAGAAAATTGACTTCAAGGATTATGTTCTGATTTGTATAGACTTTAAAATGTGTAAGAATGATTTTGAAAGTTGATATTATAAGTCACCTTCCAAATATTACTTTTTTCATGCATTTTAGTTAAGAATTGTTCAAGATATAGCCATTTTTCCCAAAACTGTCTAAAACCCTTGCTAGGGTAACAATTTTCAGTAAAAATCATGTTTCTCCAAATTGAACTATTGGATTTTTCTACAAATTGGAGGAAATGTTTTTAATAAGGTCTTATAGATTATCATTGGAATTATTGGGTTAATTTTTTTGTTTGTGAAAGTTATAGGTGACTGTTTGCATACATATATCCTTATTTGGACCTATTTCGTAACAAAAAAGTACAGACAACAACCATGTGTTCCAAAACAAGTATACCTAAAAATGAGATATGTTTTTAATGGCCGAAATGGGTGCTCAAAAATGTATTTAATTTTTTGAGATTCAATCTTTCTTGAAAATTACACCCGATTTAGTGTTTTGGTTCCCTTCAAATGAAATTTGGGTTTTTGGTGCAAGTAATTTGTAAATTTGATAAAACATAGGAATAAGGCTGTTTAATTGGTTTATTTCTATCAAAATGATGATTTTTTAGATGTATGATGGTCTTATTTTAATTTTATAAAGGTTTAGATTCAAGTTTTCAAGAGTTGGACTTTGTAGCCATGAAGAAATTTAAGGAAATTGAAGTGATTTTGGTAAAGGATAGAATTGTTTTAAGTATTATTTTTTCTTCCTTTTCGGCCACTTGGTAAGTGATAAAAATAGATTATTTAGGTAAAATATATTAATAAGATCCTAGAAAAGTGTGAAAGTGTGTTACAACACTTCACAACACTTTTACAAGGCATCATAAAGTTCTTTGATTCACAAGGGTCCAGGACCTAATGTGAATGTGTTGGCCACATTACAACATTAAATCAAGGAAAAACTAGGTTGACATCCATAAAAAAGATCCAAAATGAGCGTGAAAATGTCCAAAGATACATTTTTCTCTGCATGCTACACTAGTGTTTTGTTTATTGCTACATTATTTAGCCTAATTATCTATTTAGATATCTTCCTATTTAGTTAATTGTTGTTTTTCATTTAAGATCTCTAGGAAATACCCTCCTAATATTGGTAGTGATGAAAGAATAAGACGATACCTTATCCACTCTCCTAACAGGTAAAATTTTCACTCCCTTGCTAAGCATAGGTCACTTGCCCTTTGTATGCACTATCCTTGTGGTGATAAAGTAGTTTAGATGAGAAGAAAAAACTCAATTTTCATTAATACATTGGTTTCCTATAAAAAAATATGATCTATTGAATGTTTCAAGCATTTAGTTTTTCATTTTTAAGATTAGCCTAGTGAAACCTATCTTTGTAACTCTAAAATTTGGAAATTTAGCTATGTTTTCTTATGTGTTGCAATATATTTGTGTAAACCTACCTCTAATAACTAATATAGGAATGTATAAGTGGTTTCTTTCTCTATCAAAATTGATCTTAATTTTAATTTTTTTTTATTAATTGGGAAAAGAAAATTTTGGGGGGACCTGAAACCCTTTACAAACAGGTTTTGAAGGGATACAAAACCTTGTCAAAAGAAGGATACAAATAGATAAAAACATAGACAATCAGAAGCCCATTAGAAAAATCCATCCAAGGATTATACTAGACTACCAATGCTACAAAGATTAGGTTTTGAAAAGAAGGGAGGAGAAAATAATGGAAAGAATGCTAGACAGAGATTCCCTAAGAAATAGGGTAAAAAGAAGGAGAGAAGTGGTGAAAGAGCAATCAACTCAAAAAGATCCGCCTAGGGTATGTGCAAGATCATCATGGAAACATAAGGCCCTTAATTGGCAAAAAATTTAGAACAATCAGAGAGTTAGGAAACTTGACGTAAAAAATTGAATAAGTTATCTATATTATTTCAAAAATATGTAATAATAGAATCTATAGCAAATTGAATGTAGTTTCTATACTACTAGGTTTATTTAAAAAGAAAAATCTATTTGTTGTAAATTTGAAATTTTAATGTAGTAGTACTTAAATTTCAGGGAAAAAATAAGAACTTGGTGTCTGTCTGACCATCCTAACCACAATAAAATGATAATATTTTTTTTATAAGATTTTAGACATAAGTAGAGGACTCATGTCCAAATGTGATGCATATTTTTTTGTAATTTTTTTCTAAGTAAATAATTAATTATGAATTTTTTATTACAACTTTTAAAAAATATAAAAACTTGTATGTCTAACCACCTTAACTTGGTCAAAACTTCATGATATTCAATTTTTCTTTTTTTAATCCTATAGTATGCAAAGCATAGAATGTGATGCATGTTTTGGATTAAAAAATGTGATATCATTTGAAAGCTATAGATGTTTTCCAATTAGCCTATCAATCAACACTTTAGTCATAATTCAAATAGAAAATAAATAATAATTATTTATTAAATTCAAAGTAAAGCATAATTTATTTTGGTGGAAAGCTGAGAATCTCCTTTAAAAAACCTTTTCATTTCATCAACTTTGGGTTAAAAAAAGCCGTCAGCCACATACCCTGCAAATACCCATCATATTGCCAGTTTTTGGCCCATCATGATCCTACACATACCCCCTAAATTTGTTGCTAAAGAGACCTGTGATCCTCCTAAGGTAACCATTCCTATGGTAAATTCTACTGCAAGCACATATACTAATTTTGTCTCAACCACTAAGGTCTCAGATCCCTCTACTACAGTTAAGAAATCTCATCCTATAGATCATGGAAAGAAACCTATGGGTCAACCTAAGAAACCCACCCTAAGTACAAATACAAATACTTAATCAACTAATACATCCACCAAAAATGTTGAAACTAAATTCAATCCATCAAATACACCTCCCGATCCCAAAATATTAAGGTTGAAACTATCCAATGATAATTTGCAACAACAATTGAGTAAAATTGGAAATTGGTTCTACTAATGCAACACTGGAGAGAAAGATTGCATTCCTCATAAAATCCATTCCAAATCTAGGAGCTTCAAGTTCTAGCCATTCAATCCCTGATCCCCAATCACATAATACTAAGTCTAATGGATATACCCCTATTGGTAGTGGTGGTAGAAGTCAAGGTGGTGGAGGTGGAGGAGGTGATAAAAATAAGAGCACTTAGTTTGGAAATGGAGGTGGAAATGGGAAAAGTAACACACAATTTGGTGATCAAGATGATAGTGAATCCCACAATGATCAAAGAGATCGGTTCACCAAAAGGCCAATGCAAGTAGATATATACTATAAATTATGTTTTACTAGAATATATGGCTACCCAAATCAGTTTCCTAATGATATCAGGGTTGCTTTGGTGAATTTCTCTAGAAATAATGTAATAAGTGGTGAGGATGACTTGAAATCATTTGTGAACATTCTAGATGATTTTGAGGTTGAACTTGAAGATGTTATGATGAATCTTTTCATGCAGTCATTCATTGATGATGCCATGGAATGGTATAGGTTTATACCAGCTCAGATTATTCATTATTGGGAAGAGTTTAAGAGATTATTTAGAGAGCAGTATGGTGACAAGATTGACTCAAGATTCTTGCTTAATGATTTCAATAACATATGTAAGGGTTCAAATGATATGGTTGTTGATTTAAATAGAATCTTATAGAACGCTATAAAATGATTACCTCCTAACTTGAGGCTCAATGATAGTGTATTCCTAGTCAACTATTGTAATGAATTTGATCCACACATTAGATATATCCTACAAGATATGAATCCTCAAATCATGAGAGAAGAACTCAAGATTGTAGTCCATATTGAGAACAATAGGAGAGCATCGAGAAAAAATAGGAGAGATGATGTTAAAATCTTGAAGAACCCAAAGAAAGAGGAAAAACACTCTACAGAGAAAGGGTCCTCTCTTGAATAGAAGATTCATAAAGTTGCAAGCTTTATGAAATATATCAACTATAGACTTGCAAGGCAAGAGAAAGGGCTTACAAATGACAAGCCAAGTTTTTCAGAAAAATTAAAGACCACCTAGGTTGTGAGATCATCCTTGTAATACCAATTGGCATAATGGAAAGCCAATTCAGAACAACCAGAAGAAAACACAAAGAAAACTCCCCCTATTCCTTTATAGAAAAACTCTGTGAATTTTACTGATGAAACACCTTGGTGTGTTGTTTTCCAACTACCATATGCTTCCCAAACATGCTTAGTGGAAAGACAGTTTGAAGAAAAACAAAACCAATCAGATGATTATGAGCCACTAGAGGAAATGATGTGAAGGTACATGTACTTATGCAAAAATCAGATTTTGTTGATGAAGAATTTTCTTTGGATGAAAAATCACATGAAGTGGATGTTGACTACCAAAGGTAGCAAATTTTCCTTGATGAGGATGAAGATGTTGAGGACAATATTTGTGCAATAGAAATGGATGAAATAAATGTTTCCTTAAGAATACATTCTAATGAAGAATATCAGAAAATGATAGAAGCATTGCTAGTGAAAGATAGACACATTCATAATTTGAGAAATAGAGTTGTGAATTGTGACCAAGGTAAGCTAGGTAGCATGTTCATGAAAGAGAAAAATTTAGAAAAATAGGGAACTAAAACAAAAGAATTGGTCAAATTTAAAAAGGAATAGGTCAAAGCTATGGAGAGTAAGGGACCTAAGATTTGCACCAAGAAAGATAATGCAACCAAGAAATCTAGTGAAGCAATTTCTATTCTTGTTAAAGAAAAGACTCAAAAGTCAAATTTTGATCAAGTGAGGAAATAGGAGAAGAAAGAGACTAAAAAGAAATGTGAGCAACAAAAGGTCTAGATTGAAGAAAATAGTGTAGTCCCTTATGAAATACCAAAAAATAATCTATTTGACATGTTCTAGTTGTTCTCTCAAGTCAAGGTGGTAGTTTCATTAATGGAGATGATGAGAATTGATGAGCATACACCGAAGGCGGTGGCCCTTATCAATGGTGTTGCTAAGGCCTGTGATGATAAAAGGATGTCTACTTAGCCTTAAGTGAGTGGAAATAAAGTAAGTGAAGAGGTGATGGAGGGAGATATTGGTGAAATCCCTCATATTTACTTGGGAAATACCGCCACAACTTGCCCAAGTAATATTGATGCATTTTATGTAACTATAATTCTTGATGGTAAGCTTATAAAGAACTGTATGATTGATTCAAGAGCCTCATCTAACACCATGCCATTAGAGATATTGAATGAAATAGGATTGAAATTAGATTGTACCTATGACAAATGTTGTTCCATGGATTCAAGAGAGATTCCAGTCATAGGAGTAATTAAAGATGTCCCATATAAACTGGATGATTTTCTTGACAAGGAGTTTGTCATGAGCATAATTGTGGTGGACATCCCACCAAACTATGGCATGTTATTCTTAAGAGAGTGAATTTCCTCCATGGGAGGTAGCATGCAATGTGACATGTGCTTTGCCAATTTTCCAATTGAGGGAAAGTACATCAAGCTTGTGAGGGATCCAAGAGCTTCACATATGATTGAATTTGTGGAAGAAGATAGAATTCACTTTGTAGATACCAGTATGGATAAATTTAGAGTTGAAGAGTTACAAGAAGAGGAAAAATAACCTACACCCCTTGAGAAAAAAGCATTGTAGCAAGAAAACAATGATGATTTGTGGAATATGCGTTTTGATGGTGCTTGCTCAAAGGAAGGAGCTAGTGCAGGGGTAATACTCATTTCTCCTAGTGGTAAAACTTTTAAGTTCTCATTTTTGTTATTGTTTGTGTGCACAAACAATGTACCTAAATATGAAGCTTTGCTAATAGGGATAAAACTAGCCGAGAAAAAATGGAATTAAGAAGCTAAGAGTTATTGAAGATTCATAACTTGTTTGTCAAGTTAGGTCAAAATATGCATCAAAAAAATATTAGGATCACATAGTATAGAAACATTGTTTTGGATTCAATTGAGCAGTTTGGTGCCTTTGGTATCGACTGGTTGGACAAGACTAATAATTGAGTGGTAGATTTACTTTCCAATATTGAGCCCTTGCTAGACAATATTACTTTTGCTGGCATTTAAAAAGTTGAAGTGCAAGTCAGATCTTCAGTTGCTAACAACATAAAGAACAGGAAGGTGCTCAATAATGGTGAGGATATCTTGAGATTGTTGCAATGTGTAGATGAATATGAAGGTCAATAAATTTATTTTAGGCCTTTTGTAAAGGAAGTGGAGGGTAAGGAGACAATATTTGGAAATGAGATCATTCAATTGAAAACTAATAATATTCCAAATGAGTGGTTGCATTGGAAAGGGTTTTTTATGGCCCTGAATGGCCCTGACATAAGCAATGCTAAGAAGAAATCCACTCACAAGGAGGATTTGGAAGAATTAAATCATGGAATAGAAAATGTTCCTAAAAAGGTCTACATTGGAAAAAAATGAAACCTCAAGTCAAAGCAATGTTGATTGTTTTGTTGAGAAAGTACATACCTATGTTTTCTTGGTATTATGATGACCTGAAGGAATATAGGGAAGAGTTATTTCAGCATGAGATACCTTTAAAGCCAGATGCAAAGCCCTTCAGGAAAAATCACAGACCACTAAATCCCACATTGCAACCTAAGAGGAACTCACAAAACTGAGGGATGTTGGGATCATCAAGCCCATTAGAAACTCAATGTGGGTTTCACGTTTGGTTCTAGTTAGGATTTGTAGAATAGTGACATTGGGGTCTTTGTTGATTTTAGAAACTTGAATGTGTCATCATTGAAAGATAATTACCCGCTACCAAACATGGAAGCCATGTTACAAAAGGTAACTAGCTGCGAGTCATTATCCATGATGGATGGATTTTCAGGCTACAATCAAGTGGTAGTCAAAGAATCTGAGCAATACAAGATAGCATTTATAACACCATGCGGCACATATGTCTATGTATGAATTCCATTTGGATTGAAAAATGTAAGGGCTACCTTTGAAATATCCATGGACGTGGCCTTTGCACATTTTATAGACATATTTCTAGTTGTGTACCAGGATGATCTGACTACATACAATAAGAAAGAAGAGGATCATTGTATTCATTTGGAGAAAGTATTAAGAAGTCACTATCTAGTATGGGATTTCATTGAATCCCAAGAAGTTTGTGTTTGGAGTGAAAGAAGGGAAGTTACTTGGGAACATTGTTTCTAAAGGAGCTCAGATTGATCTAGAATGTGTAGTTGAAATATACAAAATCCCTTATCCCAAAACTTTCAAACGTATTCAGTCTTTCTCTGGGAAGATTAACTTTATAAGAAGGTTTATTATATTTTTGCAGAGATTATCTGTCCTATCTCCAAAATGCTCAAGAAAAATGAAAATGTAGTATGGAGTGAGGAGTCTACAAAAGCATTTCAAAGTATCAAATAGGATATTAAGGAAGCTTTTCCCTATTTCTGAAATCCCTGAATTTCTCAAATCCTTTTCATCTTTTCTCATTTGCTTCATTTCACATAGTTGCAAGAGTTTTTTTTGCAAAATAATGATGAAGGTTATGAGCAACCAATAACATTTTTTAGCAAGTCCTTGCAATTTTCAGAGCTCAAATACAACTTGATAGAAAAATAGGCCTATTCATTAGTCAACACAATAAAAAATTTCAAAATATATTGTGTAGGAGCAACAATCATTGCATATGTTTCAAGTGTTGCTATTAAAGACATATTTAATCAACAAGAGGCCATAGGGATGTAGATGGATTAATAAAATCCAAGATTTCCATATTGATATGCAAATCAATAAGCTGGTTAGGGACCAAGTATTAGCTAATTTAATGACTAAGACTAATATGTATGCTAATCAAGTAAATTAGGTGTATTTTCCAAAGTTGTCACCAGTTTGTGACATGTAGACATGTGAGTGGTATAAGAACATTATCCAATATTTCAAACTATGCAATGCCCCGATCATTTGGCTAACAATAAAAAGAGAACTCTAATATTATAGGTGATAAATTTTGTAATTATCAATGATGAATTGTGGTGGAGGAGCCTTATTGTAGTTTTGCTGAAATGTGTTGATGATACCCAAGTTGCTAAGCTTTTAGATGAGATGAATAATGAATTATGTGGAGGATATTATATGGCTAAGACCACTACTCATAAGGTTTTAATAGTAGGCTTTTTGTGGCCTACAATTCTCAAGGATGCACATAGATTGATGAAGGCATGTGATGTCTACTATAAGTTTTTTGGGAAACTCAAATTCTCAGGAAATCTACCATTGTGACCTATCTTAGTTCAAGCACCATTTCAACAATGGGAAATTGATTTCACTAGGAGAAATATTAGACATGTTTAGTGGTGGATACTCATGGATTTTAGTTTCTACTGACTACTTTACCAAATGGGTAGAGAAAATCCCTAATAGAAGAGGAACAAGTAAAGTGGTGATTGACTTTTTACTAGAGAGCATAATCATTAGATTTGGTGTCCCTAAAAAATTGTCTCTGCTAATTCCATGTGTTTTAGATTTGAGTAGTTTATAGATTTCTGCAATAAGTATGGGATCGAAGCCTCTTATTCATCCCCATATCATCCACAAGGCAATGGCCTAGATAAATCAAGCAATAAAAGCCTTATGAAGATCATCAAAAGAGTGATTGAGAAGAACAAGAGAGCTTGAGATTCAAAGTTCAAGTTGACATTATGGGCAGATAGGGTAACAGTTAAGAAGGAAATTGGACATTATCCAATTGACCTAGTTTATGGTATAGCTTCTAGGTTTCCTCAAAACAACTTGATGAAAATGTATAAGTTCATTCAAGAATATATGATGGTGATGTATGTGATGAGATGCAACACAAAATTGAAGCTCTGACTGAAGTGGATGAAATGATAAGAGAAGCTCAAAAGGATAATACAAAATTACAAAGACAAGTTAAAAATTTGTATGACAAAAGGGTATGTGCAGGATTATGATGGGTCAAAAAGTGGCGATATGATGGGTATGTGTAGGGTATGTGGCTGGCGACTTTTTTTTTCCCAAAATTGATGAAACGAAAAGGGTTTTTTAAGGAGATTCTCAGCTTTCCACCAATATAAATTATTCTTTACTTTTAATTTAATAAATAATTATTATTCATTTTCTATTTGAATTAACTTAATTCAAAAGACCCAATTTCTGATACCTAATAAAACATATATAGCTTTCAACGGTATCACATTTTTGAACCTAAACATGCTTCATGTACCATAGGATTTTAAAAAAAAGAATTTCATGAAGTTTTGACCAAGTTAAGGTGGTTAGACATATGAGTTTTTATATTTTTAAAAATTTTAATAAAAAAATCATAATTAATTATTTACTTGGAAAAAAATTACAAAAAAATATGCATCATATCGAGACATGAGTCCTCTACTTATATATAAAATATAATAAAAAAATATTATCATTTTATTGTGGTTAGGGTGGTCAGACAGACACCTACTTCTTATTTTTTCCCTAAAATTTAAGTATTAATGCATTGAAATTTAAAATTTTCACCAAATAGTTAAAAAACTAGTAGTTTAGAAACTACATTCAATTTCTATACCCTATTCTTACATATTTTGAAATAATATAAATAACTTATTCAAATTTTTATGTCAAGTTTCCTAACTCTAATTTTTCTAAATTTTCATCACCACATAAGGGCTTTTTTTTTCCATTATAATCCTGCACATACCCAAAAGAGCTTCTATGAGAAAGTTTGAGGTAGGGAGTATGGTTTTAATGTGGAATTTTAGGGATGAAGATAAAGGAAAGCATGCGAAGTTTGACCATTTGTGCTTGGGCCCTTATTTGATAGCAAATACCCATGGTGAGGACTCCTACTTTCTCCAACATTTGACATGTGAACTTCTTGAACTGCTAGTACATGGAAAGTTCTTAAAGCCATATTTATCTTGAAATATGTTTTTCTCCATGTACATTGTAAATGTTGTATATTGTGTACATAATCCGCTTTGGCTCGGTGGTCTTTCCTTGTTTTTGTAAGTTCTTTGGTTTTTGGGTGTCCTTTGTGCTTGGTTTGCTTCAACCATGAGATCTAAAATCTCACTATGCTTGCGAGAGGCATGTGTCCCCAGTTAGAGCCACTGGTGGAACCTTCAAAATTTTATGTTCCACTAACCTCGAAGAAGTTGTTTGGTTATCCTATTAGGCTTCTCCTTGTTCTTGTCCATTGGTTGGGCTTATATCACAAGGGTTTAGGGTTTTATGTTATGTGGGTTTGGTCTTCCTTAGCATATTTTCCTCCATCTTGATCCTTATTCTTTTGGTCTAATTTCTTGTTGACCTTTTTTGGTCGGTTCTCGATCATTTAAAAATAACTTGAGTCTTTGGTACCCATGTTTTGATTAGTCCCTTATGTCTAGGGTTACTATCTCATGTTCATATTGAAAAAATTTCCCCATAGTATTATTTTCCTATGGTTGTGTTGCCATTTATTCATCCATTGTCCTATGTATTTATCATAGGGTCAGATCTTATGTCTATTCACCTCATGGTGCTAGTCGGTCCCCCTTTTAAAATAACTTATGAGCATGTGCAATATTTTCCCACTTAATTTTGTTCCTACCACTTGGAATATTTCCCATCACACATAGCCTTGTGACTACTAGCATTGAATCAGCGATGAGCGATGGGCCCTTGCTTCTATGTATCATTGTTGTGCTTTGCATTGTGGATAGGCATATGACCTTGTTTTATATTAACAATTCATGGTGTGAATTCATTTTCTTGTATCACTAGTAGGTCTTGTATCACCAACTGGTAGTTGTTTGGTTATCTCATTAGGCCTTGTTCTTGTCCATTGGTTGGGGTTTATCTCACAAGGGTTCATGGTTTTATGCTATGCGGGTTTGGTCTTGTGTAGCATATTTTACTTTATCTTGATCCTTGTTCTTTTGGTCGAATTTACCGTTGACTTCCTATGGTTGGTTTCAAGTCATTTGAACACAACCTGAGTCTTTAGTATCTATGTATTGACTAGTCACTTATGTCTAGGGTTAGTGTCTCACACTTGTATTGAAATATTTTCCCTATAGTATTATTTTCCTATGGTTGTGTTGCCATTTATTCATCCATTGTCCTAAGTATTTATCATAGGGTCGGATCTTATGTCTATCAACCTCATGGTCCTAGTCGGCCCCCCTTTTCAAACAAATTATGAGCACACGCAATATTTTCCCACTTAATTTTGTCCCTATCACTTAGTATATCACCCATTGTGCATAGTCTTATGATCACTAGCATTGAATCAGTGATGAGTGATGGACCCTTGCTTCTATGTATCACTGATGTGCTTTGCATCACAGATAGGCATAGGAACTTAAGTTTTATATTAGCAATTCATGGTGTGAATTCATTTTCTTTGTATCACTAGTAGGTCTTGTATCACTAATTGCTATAATGCTCTAAGTTCTCAATTGGAAATGAGTGATAATATTTTAGCACTTTGTATTGCTGGCTCATCACCTATGGCACATAATCTCCTAATTTCCATTTTCCTATAGGCGATGAGAGATGAAAGTTGTAGCTCTATTATTTCAAAGTGTTGTATCACTAATCTATTTTTTGTTGGGAGTGAAGCCTGCTATAACCATTGATCATGCAGCTAGGACACATGGCTAAACCTTGAACTATCACTACTTTTCTTCCATTGCTAGTGTGATTCATCTATTGAAAGGTGAATCAATGATAAGAAATGGATAGTGCTAATATAGGTTCTCATCACTAGGGTCCAAGGCATCACTAGAAATCCCTTTTGAAGGACTATCCCATTAGTGATGAGTGATGAAGGAAGTAAGGGAAGATGAATTGATCTAATGGCCATGCTCTCATCACATATATTGTTCATATTGTTGATGGCATACACAAAGAAAAAGGAGTATTGACGATGATTAAAACTTACACCCATCACGTTACCTCAAACCATCATGGTTACAAATGGAGACATTGGGAAAACACTGGCGATGAGTGATGGAGTTAAAGGATATTCGATGGAATATTCATCTCATCGCTAGGCACTAAAGCATCATGGATCCATTCAAAGAAACTAAGGATGCAATAGTAATGAGTGATAACTTTGAAGTAAAAGGTGAGAAAAGCACAAAGGGAAATGCGACAACATCAAAAGGGCATCGCTGAAGCAAAAAGAGAAACTGTGAGAATAAGGGATAGTCATTGATGGAGTTTTAAATCAAGTGCATCAATGGCTGAAATTCAAAACTAAACAACTTGGCTCATGGAAACGATATCTAATTCAAAATTGAGGTTTCTACAATGACAAAGGATGCCCTTTCAAGGGCACCAATTATCTTCTACATAAAAGGATGCAAATATAATTTCTTTTGGAATGTTTTGAAATGAAATTGAAATGAATGTCAAATGAAAATGTGATAAAATGTATAATTTGGCCCAAAGCTTGTTTGCTCCCTTATGCTTATAAAAGGGAATTCAAGGCCAATTGTACAGGTCTTTAGTTGATAGAGCTTTTGATCTCATGTAAAGAATTTTGTAGTACACACAGAGAGAAATGGAATTAGAGTTAGGTCTTAGGTATGGATATGAGTTTTGTAATACTTGCATAATGTTTTATAACAGTAATAACATTTGAATGAGAACATGCAAATTCTGAAGCAGATTCTCTCATGTATTTTGTCATATGAGTTATTAGTGAAATGATCAAAGATCTTTTGATTGGTCCCCAATTGTGTTTTAATTGAATGTATGGTTTTTCCTTGGCATTAATTTAAGAAATTAATTAAATTTCTTTGATGAAATAATGGATTTGTGTGATTAGGTATGAGGATTTATATAAGGGGTATGTGCGGGATCATCATGGAAAAAACAGGCCCTTAAGTGGCAAAAAATTTAGAAAATTTAGAGTTAGGCAACTTGAAGTAAAAAGTTGAATAATTTATCTACATTATTTGAAAAATATGTAAGAATAAAATCTATGGAAAATTGAATATAGTTTCTAAACTACTAGGTTTGTTAAAAATAAAAAATCTATTTATGAAAATTGAAATTTCAATGCAAGAGTAATTTAAATTTTAGGGAAAAAAATAAGAAGTAGGTGTATGTCCTAATCACCCCAACCACAATAAATGATGTGATATTTTTTTATAATATTTTAGATATGTAAGTAGAGGACCTCATGTCCCGACAGGATGCACATTTTTAATAATTTTTTCCAAGTAAATAATTAATTGTGATTTTTTTATTACAACTTTTTAAAAAATACAAAACTAGCAATGCCCTAATCTCACACCTTTAACTTGGTCAAAAACTTCATGAATACTATTTTTTATTTTTAACTCCCATATTATGTGAAGCATAGAATGTGACACATGTTTTGGATTAAAAAAAATGTGATACCGCTTTTGAAAGCTATAGATGTTTTCAATCATCCCATCAATTAGGACTTTAGTCATAATTCAAATAGAAAATGAATAATAATTACTTATTAAATTCAAAGTAAAGCATAATTTATATTGGTGGAAAAATGAGATTCTCTTCTAAAAACCCTTTTTGTTTCATCAATTTTGGGTAAGAAAAAATTCATTAGGCACATACCCATCATATTGCCACTTTTTGGCCCATCACGATCCTGCACATACCCTAAGTAGTCTTTTCTTTAGAATTTTTGAGTTGTTTTGTTTTTAATGCAATATAACAATAGTCTAGGATGCCAATTTTGGGTATTGTTATATTAATGTTTGTTCATAATTTGAGTTCATGGCCCATGGATAAGGAATTGTTTTGTTACTTTGGTTAGTTTTGAAGTCATTGAGTTAGTCCTACCATTCAAATAAAAAATTCATAAAGAATATCATTAATTCACCTTAAATTATTTGAAGTTTCATGTGAGGCCGTTGATTCTCTACTTTAGGTGATTATTTATTAAAGAATTTTTTAGATTCTTGAAGGATTTCATCCAATTTTCAATTATATGAGAATGTATATGTTATTTACAATGTCTATTATAATTGGAACAAGAGTATCATAAGGTACATTTTAGGGATCATCCTCTCAGGTCTGGGTATGTGCAAGA
>VDFB02256132.1:178136668-178223933 GCA_007258455.2 Sequoia sempervirens | reverse complement strand
CTTTTTGTGAAAGAAAAAACTCAAAATTTAAATATGGATCAAGAGAAGAAAAAAGAAAAGAAAGATATTGAACAGAGAGTTGAATAGCAGAAGGTTCAGATTGAAGAGAAAAATCTAATCCCTTATGATTTACTAAAATATAATCCAATTGACATGTTTCAGCTTCTCTCTCAAGTCAATGTAACAGTTCCATTAATACAAATGATGAGAATTGATGAACATAAGCAGAAAGCAGTGGCCCTTATCAATGGTGTTGCTAAGGAATGTGAAGATAAAAGGGTGTGTACTCATCCTTAAGTGAGTGAAAATCAAGTGAGTGAAGAAATAATGGAGGGATACATTGGTGAGATCCCTCAAATTTATTTGGGAAGCACCATCACAGCTTGCCCAAGCAACATCGATCCATTTTATGTAACTCTGATTTTTGATGGTAAGCTTCTAAAGAATTGCATGATTGAATGACGAGATTCATCTAACATCATGTCGGTAGAGATAATGAAAGAAAAGAGTTTTGATATCAACTATTCCTATGGAAAATGTTACGCCATGGATTCAAGAGAGATTCTAGTCATAGGAGTAATTAAGGATGTCCCATATATACTGGTTGCTTTTCCTGATAAGAAGTTTTTCATGAGCATAGTTGTGGTGGACATCCCACCAAACTATGGCATGCTATTTTCAATAAAGTGGAGTTCTTCCATGGGAGGTAGCATGCAATGTGACATGTCCTTTGCCACTTTCCTAACTGAGGGAAAGGAAATCAAGCTTGTGAGGGAGCCAAGAGCTCAACATATGATTGAGTTTGTGGAAGAAGTAGATAGAATCCACTTTGTAGACACTGGCATGGACAACTTTAGGATTGAAGAGTTACAAGATGAGGAATAAAAATAGCCTACACCCCTTGAGAAGGAAGTGTTGGAAAAATAAGGATAGAGAATTAAGAGGGGGGGTGAATCAGTTGTCACATAATATTAAGAATTTTCAAACTTTACTTAACTTAATCTTAGATCTGATGAATGAACAATAAACCATAAAAAATCAACACATCAGAAACACAGAGAACACCAAGATTTTTATGTGGAAACCCTATCAGGGGAAAACCACGGTGGATGTTAGTCCACAATATTATACCCTGTTAAAAGTCTGAGAAGAATAATGGGAATGCATATGCATTCAAGCACACTGCCTAGAGCTCACTACCCAACAATACATAGCAATACGGATTAGATCCCTAGGGTATGAACTGAGAAAATAGCTTCTACACAAGCTTGATTACAGTTCCAGTTAAGCACAAAAAACCTTCTTCAAACTTCGCTCAAACTTCTCACTTTTCTCTACAATCAAATGATTAGATCAATTTTCGCACATCTATACTTTCTCTGGAATACATTCACTCTTATGCACACTAACTTCTGTCAAATAATCGCTCTTATATATCTGCAACATGGAATTACATCACCAACTTAGTCGGCCAAAAATATAAAACATATTTACAATGTCGGCCCAAATTTACAAATAAATTTTCAATGTGGATCAAACACCATCAACTAATATCATGATGAGACCCAAAACAATATCATTGAGCATTCCAAACATTTGAATTTAAATCTTCAAGGATCTACAACACGTTACAACCATCATGTCAGCCAAGAACATGAAAACCAAAACATACCAAGAAAAAATCTTCGACCACGAGCACACCGATCAATGTGGACATACAAGGATAGAGAATGATCTAGAAGCATCCACAAACAACAAGAACTAATAGAGAAATATATAAAGCAATAGAAATTATCAGAATCGCATAAAATTCAAATAGGAACACTAACATAACCCACAAAAATACTACCAGAACACAACTGTTCATAGCAAGATCAAATCTTCACGCAGACCTCTGAAACTTCTAGTAGATGAACTAGATACTCTCAGCAATAAACCATTTAGTCCACAACAACTGATCTTCAATGTACAAAAAAAGACACCTTCATGACCTTCACTGTTCCACTGGCAACCTGCAACTCTTCCTTTAACAATTTTCTCAATATCCTTGACATATACAACCTTCAATACAATAATGCTAATAGTGTTGACATCAATGAAAAACACATATCACCAACACAGCCACAACATCCAACAGGAACTACTACAACAAGCCAACAATGATGACCCATGGAATATGCATTTTTATGGTGCTTGCTCAAAAAAAGGATTGGTGCAGGGGTGATACTTATCTCTCATAGTGGTAATACTTTCAAGTTTTCATTTTCATTATTTTTTGCATGCACAAACAACGTAGCTAAATATGAAGCCTTGGTACTAAAGCTAAAACTAGTTGAGAAACATGGGATTAAGAAGTTAAGAGTCATTGGGGACTTAGAACTTGTTATTTCTAAAGTTAGGTCAAAATATGCATCAAATAATACTAGTTTCAGACAGTATAGAAATGTTATCTAGGATTCAATTGAGCAGTTTAATGCCTTTGATATTGACTAGTTAGACAAGAGTAATAATTAATTGGCAGATTTACTTGTCAATATTGCTCTCTTTCCAAATGATATTACTTTTGTTGGCATTTCAAAGGTTGAAGTGCAATTTAGACCTTTGGTTCTTGATAATATAAAGAACAGGTAGGTGTTTAATGATGATGATGATATCTTGAGATTCCCGCAATGTGTAGATGAATATGAGGGTCAAGAAATTGATTTTGGAGCCTTTGTGGAGGAAGTGGATGGTAAGGAAATAATATTTAGAAATGAGATCATCCAATTGAAGACTAATAAGATTCCAACATGACCGGTTGCATTGGAAAGGGTGTTTGATGGCCCTATTAGAAGCAACGCGAAGCAGACATCCACTCACAAGGAGGATCTTGAAGAATTAAATCTTAGTATAGAGAATGCTCCAACAAAGGTCTATATTGGAAAAAAGATGAAACCTCAAGTCAAAGCAAAGCTGGTTTCTTTTTTGAGAAAATACAAACATGTATTTTGTTGGTCTTATGATGACTTGAAGGCCTATAGAGAAGATCTATTTCAGCATGAGATACCTTCAAAGCCATATGCAAATCCCTTCAATAAAAAAGAAAAGACCAATAAACCCTACATTGCAACCTAAGATGCAGGAAGAATTCATGAAATTAAAGGATGCTAGGATCATCAATCCCATTAGACACTCATCATGTGTTTCAAACTTGGTTCCAGTCAGAAAGAAAAATGGTGACATTAGGCTCTGTGTTGATTTTAGAAACCTAAATGTGTCATCGTTGAAGGATAATTACCCACAACCAAACATGGAAGCTATGTTATAAAAGGTAACTAGCTGTGAGTTGTTATCCATGATGGATGAATTCTCAAGCTACAATCAAGTGGTAGTCAGAGAATCTGAGCAATACAAGACAACTTTTACAACACCATGGGCCACATATGTCTATGTAAGGATGCCATTTGGATTGAAAAATGTAGGAGCTACCTTTCAGAGAGCCATGGATGTGGCCTTTGCTAACTTTATAGACATATTTTTAGTTGTTTATTAGGATGACCTCACTACATACATTAAGAAAGAAGAGGATCATTGTATGCATCTGGAGAAAGTGTTTAAGAAGGCACTCGAATATGGGATCTCATTGAATCCCAAGAAGTGCATGTTTGGGGTAAGGGAAGGGAAGCTCTTGGGCCATATTGTGTCTAAAGAAGGAATAAGAATTGATCCTAAAAGAGTGGCTGCAATAGAAAAAATTTCACAACCAAATAATGCCAAAGGAATTCAATCATTATTTGGTTAGATCAATTTCTTAAGAAGATTTGTAACTTAGTAGAAATTACCCATCCTATTTCTAAGATGCTAAAGAAGGGAGAGAAGGTGATTTGGAGTGAGGAGCCTAGTAAAGCATTTAAAAACATAAAACAAGCCATCAAGGAGGCTCCAATGCTAAAATCTCTAGATTTTTCTAAGCCTATGCATATATTTTTCTTCACATCTTTTCACACAATTGCAACTGCATTACTACAGAAAAATGATGAGGGCTTTGAACAACCCATTGCATTTAGAAAATCTTTGCAGGCCATTGAAATGAAGTATGATATGACTAAGAAGTAGGCTTATGCATTAGTCAAGGCTATAAAATTTTAGAACATACCTAATGGGAGCTATAGTCATAGCTTATGTTCCAAGTGTTGCGATGAAGGGTATCTTCACTCAGCAAGAGACCATAGGCAAGAGGTGCAGATGGATCAACATGATCCAGGAATTTAACATTGATTTTCAAATTAAAAAGTTGGTAAGAGGGAAAGGTCTAGCTAATTTGATGGTTGAAACCAAATTGGAAGCCAACCAAGTAAATTAGGTTGAATGTGTAGATTTTGCACTTATCTATGACATGTAGACTTGTGGTTGGTATAAAAGGATTGTTTATAATATTTTCAAACCATGCAATGTCCTGAAGGTATGGTTGAATGAAAAAAGAACCCTAAAGTTACAAGTTATTAAGTATGTCATTATTCATAATGAGCTTTGGTGGAGAAGTCCAAAGGGTGTGTTACTCAAATGTGTTGATGGTAAATAGGCACTGAAACTCTTGCAAGAGATGCATAATGGAGTGTGTGGTAGCCACTGCATGGATAAAACTACGGCTCATAAGATCTTAAGGGTAGGATTTTAGTGGCCCTTATATTTCAAAGATGCCCACAAGTTTGTTAAAACTTGTGATGCTTGCCAAAGATTCTCAAGAAAGCTAAATTTTTCATGGAATTTTCCACTTAGACCTATTTCGGTCTAGGCCTAGTGAAATTTTTGAGAAATCCAGTGGGGGACACTCTTGGATTCTTGTTACAACTGATTATTTTACAAAATTGGTGGAAGAAATCCCCGCCAAGAAGGCAACAAGAAAAGTGGTGATTGATTTTCTGATGAACATGTTAATCAGATTTGGAGTCCTTGAAAAGATTATCTTTGATAATGCTATGTGTTTTAGATCAGATGAGTTCAGGGATTTCTGTGATAAGCATGGAATACAAATATCTTATTCTTCCCCTTGTCATCCTCAAGGGAATGGTCAAGCAGAATTAAGTAAAAAAAGTTTCAAGAAGATGATCAAAAGGGTGATTGAAAAGAATAAGAAATCTTGCGATTCAAAGCTGAAGTTTGCACTTTTGGTGGACAAGGTTACTGTCAAGAAAGCTAATAGACATTCTCCATTTGTTCTAGTTTATGGTTTAGATGCAAGGTTTCCTCAGAACAACTTGCTAAAAATGTACAAGTTTGTACAAGAATATGATGGTGACATATGTGATGAAATGAAAAATAGAGTTGATACCCTGATACAGTTGGATGAAACTATAAGAGAATCTCATGATAAAAACACTAATATGTAGTTTCAAGTCAAGAAGTTGTATGATAAAAGGGCTTTCCCAATAATTTTGAAGTAGGGAGCATGGTGATTATCTATGGAATGCTAGAGCTCAGGATAAGGGAAAGCATGGGAAGTTTGAGGAACTGTGGTTAGGACCTTATCTAGTATCAAATACACATGGTGGGGATTCTTACTTCCTCCAAAGTATGAAAAGTTCACTTCTTGAACTACTAGTACATGGATAGTTCATTGGCCTTGTTCTTGTCTATTGGCTTTGTTTTTATATCAAAATGGTTTAGGGTTTAATGTTATATAGTTGGTTTTACTCAGCATATTTCCCTTTTTTTTTAAATCCTTGTTCTAATTCTCAAGTGACTTACTATGGCCAGTTTTTGGTCAGTTTAAAACAACTTGAGTCTTTTGTATCCATGTATTGACCACCCCCTTTTCCCTAAGGTTTCCCATTTACCCGTTGCATAGTATTGTCTTCTCATTTTTGGGTTCGGGGTTTTAGTATTTTATAAAGTTGGGGCTTTGAAATATTTTATCTTTTATCCTTGGTCGAGTATGGTCTTAAGTCCTTTTAAGTCCCCATCCCTCATCTTTCCTAGGCATCCCCTCTTTATAAAAAACTTATGAGCATGTACAAATATTTCCCAATTAAGTTCTTGCTTACCGCTCAGTGTATCCCTCATCGTGCATAGCCTTGTGACCACTAGTATTGAATTGGTGATGAGCAATGGACCCTTGTTCCTTTGTATCACTACCCTACTTTGCATCACGGATTGGTTTTATGCCTTGAGTTTCATATCAATGATGTGTGATATTAAGCTTTTCCCTTGTATCGCTAGTGACCTTTGGATCATTGATTGCCCAGATGCTTCAAGTTCCAAATCAGCAATACACAATAACACTGTGGCCTTTGCATTTGCTAGCTCGTTGACTATCACACATTTTTTGCTTTCTCTTCTTTCCACATTGGCAATGAGTGATGAAGTATATGGTTCTAATATTACATCACTAATTTAATTTTTTCTAGGATCGACACCTACATTACCATTGATCTAGCTAATGAGGCATAATGATAAATCTTGAACCTTCACTAAGTTTTGCTCATTGCTAGTATCATTCAACTACTAAGAAGGGAATTAATGATTAACGATGGATAACATTAACACATATACTCATTGTTGGGGTCCAAGGCATTGCTAAAATATTTTCTAAACGTATTTCTCTATCAACGATGAGTGATGAAGGAAACATAAGGTCAATGGAGGATGACCTAATCTAACGGCTAGGATATCATCATGTATAAGATTTATATCACTGATGGCACACATAAAGGAAATGAGTTATCAACGATAAGCGATGGACGATTAAGCCTTATTCCCATTGCTTCCCCTCGAGCCATCCCAGCTACAAATGGAGACCTTGGTAACACATTGGAAATGAGTGATGGTGGAAATAAGGGATATTCAATAGAATATTCCTCATCGCCAGGAACTAAAGAATTGTTGATCCATTCCAAGATGCGAAGGATGAAATAGCGAGGAGCGATGGCTTTCAAAATAAAAGGTGGTAAAATAAAAAAGGGCATCACTAAAAGCAAAAAGGAGAAAGTGCGAGGATAAGGGAGGGCCACTAATGGATTTTTGAATCAAAGTGATCGATGACCAGAATCTAAACTTGAACGACTAAGTGTCAGTTCACTCATGCAAGCTTTCTTTCAAGAATTAATGTTGAAGATGCTCCATTCCTTGGCCATAAAGAAGGCTGTTAGTTCATTTTTCCTCACAACTGTAAGTGTTTGAAGCAAAAAAATTGGTCAAGTTTAAAGAAGAAGATGTGAAGAGCTCAGGTGGAGAAGTTGCAGAGGCATTGAAGGTGATATTTTCCTAGGTAAGAAAATATTTATACCTCTCTGTGTAAATTGTGATTGAATTTATCTAGTTAAGAAGGCTAGTGTTTAGTTCAACAATTTATAGGGGCTTAGTGATTGAAGGAAGGGTTCTAGTAATGTATAAATTTGTAAGAATTGGTATAATTTGAGTAAAAACATAGGAAAGTTTCTATAGTTAAGTATCCAAATTGAATTTCCTATAAGCATAAACCAAAAATACCTAGTTTAGAGCTTGAATTCATAAGCCCTAAGTGCAAACAATGAGCCAGACTGGTGATTCCTTGGGAGTTGGGGGTAAACCTAAACAAAAGAAGCCTAAGGTTGTTAAACCTAAGAAAGAAACTTCAGAAAAAAATGCAAAACCTAATGGAGAGAAGAGAGATTTCACTAAATTCATGGAGGGTGAATCTTAGGATATTACTAAGGAGGAAATAAAATTGGTAAAAGGCTTATAGGGCAGGGTGTTATGACAAGCAGGCTAATTGACAATGCTGCTAGATTTGGAGAGGTCCCATTACCTCAAAGTGGTTGGGAGTTATTTCTCTATGCTTTTAACAGGTGGTATGTCAATCGCCTAGCTCGTCACCTATGGGGTTTTAACCTTAGAAGGTTGGTGGTGTCAAATGTGTTTGTTGAAGTTGATTTGATGATGAAGTTGGAAAAAAATTACAATCCCAAGGAAAAAATAATCAAGAGTGAAAATGGGAGTCCATTGCTTGACATAACTAGGAGCAAAATTTTAGAGGTTTTCAAGTTAAACCATAATAGTGTTATTAGCATTGATTTTACTAAACTATCCAATGAGTATGAGCAAACTAAGTATGGGTATAGAAAAAATGTGCTTTCTAGGCACAGGAAAGGAGATAAGGTGGGTTTTGGTCCCAAGGAATTAGATCTTTTTAACTGTGATGAATTCGTGAACTACTTCAAGAATACCTCCTATTGTCTAGATCAAGTATTGGATTGTAGGTTTGATGAAAGGATACCAACTGCATATTTGGTGATGATTATTGGCATTCACAACTAGAATTCAAATAGAGGGTTTGAATATGTAGCATATATTGTAGAACAAATGCACAAGGTGTTAATTGAATTCAAGGACATAAGAGCCCCATTATCTTTTCCCCACTATTCTTTATTGAAGCATATGACTATTTGGATAGGACAAGAGAAATGGAAAAAGTACATGAAGTTAAGGAAAAAAGATCATGAGGGAAATGACTTTCCTTTCCAAATGTGGACTCATATCTAAGATCAAAATTTCCCTCATTCTAATTATCTTGCTTTCTATAATTTTTTAAATATTGGTATCTTGGAGAGTTTGGGTGTTGCACCTATATACAAAGTTTCAAGGGTTATTAGGGAAATTCTACACCCTCATGAGCTTAGAGAAGGATCACAAGAGGGTCACAATTGGGGTGATTGGTTTTTACATACCCATTACACTTTGATCAAAGCTTATGGAGCTAGGGTCTCCCCCCATTGCTTACCAATGTATGTTTTTGATAGGTTAGCCTTAATGGAACCTATGTGGCAGCTAGATTTTATGGATAAGGAACATTTCAAAGTTCCTAGTAAAGGTTGAGTGATAACCCAATAGTGCTACTTTGGTTATTCCATTGCCACTACAAAGGAGGGTTATGTGAAACTTGGAATAATGTTAAGAAACCTTAGAATGTTGATTGATGAGGTGGGGAATTATGACCTTGAGGGGTTTGTTAATTATGAAAAAAGAAGGAAAGGTCTATCTAGATTCTCCCATCATTTCTTTTACACTAATGATATAATTATAAACTTGACAACTAATAGTGCAGTTACTTCAAGGAAGGAGTGGATAGCCATATGTAACATTGAAGAAGACATAATAAAAAGAAACTAATTTTATGTTGGTCCTTATGATGACATTGAGAACCCTTATGAAAAGGCCATGAAAAAATTAAAAGATTACGAAAGTGGTGAATTCAATGAAAAGTTCAAGGAGGTCACAGAGAAGGCACAAGCACTGAAGGAGAATCCACAAGAAGCTATGGACATTCAAGAACAACCTTTGGAGGTTGGTCAAGAGGGGAACCCTTTAGTTGAGTACTAATCCATTGAGTTGATTGGTGGTGAGGAATCTACAGATTGTGTTCCTACTAATCAAGAGGTGGAAAGGAGGTTCCCTTCCCCTCAAATAAAAGATTTTATTGACCCTTATGTTCCCCAGGATAGAATTATCGAGTGGGAATATGATGAAGAAGTTGATGATGATCCCAAGATCAAAGCATGTGATGAGTTTCTTGTTGATGATTCCTTTGTTTATACCAAGGAATTCAAAGAATTTTTCATCGAATCTAGGAGCCAAAAGATTAAGTAGAGAATTGAAGATGCTAAGGCTAGTGTATACCCCTCTTTGCAAGAGGAGGAAAGAAAGGAATAGGAGAAGATAATGGATGAGATAGCAGAAAACACTCCTGTCGAGGCTAGAAAAAATGTTAAGGATAGTGGTGTAATGTTACTTCTAGGGTGGAATCTAACTTTTTCTATTGCACTTGATGCAATAAAAAAGGATCCAGAAGCCTTTGTATCTAAAGAGCACTTTGAAAATAATGTCTTTCATTATGGTTTTAGTACCAAATTACATACCCTTGAAATTTGGTCAATTGCTTTGAATACAGGGAAACCCAAAGTGGTTAAATCAATTGAGGTCATTGGATCAGTTGTAGTGAAAAGAGCCATTGACATCACTCCCATTTAGGCTGCAAAGTTGTCTATGTATGTTGCCATGCTGAGTGTAGACACCACAAATTTCATAGAAAAAATATCATAAATTGTTGATAAATTACAACACTCTTGGATGAGTATAATAAGATGAAGGCCACAACACAGGTAGGCACATCATTGAAGGAATTTCCTTCCCGTTCTTCTTCTTCCTTAGAATTATCATCTCAGGATAGAAAATTTAGCATTCAAGATCAGTCAGCTCAAAGGAGAATTAAAAATTGAAAAAGATAATGTCCAGAAAGCCAAAGAGGAAACTTCTAAAGTTTTTGACAACATTTTTGATGATATTTTGAAGATCAGGGTTACAAAATTGGTACACAAAGATGATACTATTTGGAAAGTGTACAAGAGCATCCACGAAGCCCATAAGAGGTATAGTGAAGTTCAAAATTACTTTTAAAATGATTGGAGAAAATGGAGTGCTAGAGTTCGGACACTTAAGGAGATGATGCCTAATATGAAGGATGATCCTAAAGCTCCAACAAAAATTCCAGATTTGTTGAAGGCAGTGCACCTGTTAGGTGGAATATCAATTTTTCATGGAGAATTCGGTGTACAATTACAAAGTAAATTGAAGATGTTCTGTGACATGGAAGGACATGGAATGCCTGCAATTTTGGATGATAAAGGGGACCTGGAGGAATTTAATTCCTAGAAGGATGAGTTGGGAGGGCTTCTCCTACATTTCAAGTATGAAATCAGCCTTGAAGACTATACTATGTTTAGTACTATTGTGGATGACATGATAGGAATTGAAGTGAACATGGATGCATTTGTGAAAGAGGCCCGAATATTGATGGATGTTAGGTACAACTAGCACAACACTAAGGTGCAAAAGTTATTGGACATACAATGGCCCACCGAGGAGGAGTATAATACATGGCTTGAAAAATTTAAAAATTAAGCCTTTGATATAGTATTCTAAAATATTATCTCCTCTCAGTTAGTTGATGACAAGGTGATGATGTGGATGTTGTCTCTGCTCTTCTTTTATTGCTTTTATGTTCTAAATTTTGCTATATTTTGGTGGGAATGTGAAATATATTTTTTCTTGTGGAAAATATGCTTTGCTCATGGTGTTGCTACAATGATGAAAGATTCCCTTGGGAGGGCGAGAACTATCTTCTATAGTGATATGAAAAGGATTTTTGTTTCATGTGATTTCCCCCTTCTAGAAATGAAAATATAACTACTTTGGGGATGTTTTGAAATTAAATTGAAATTTATGTCAAATGTAAATGTAACTAGATGTGCAATTTGGCCTAAAGCTTGTTTGCTCCCTTGTTTTTATAAAAGGGAATTCAAGGCCAATTGTACAGGTCTTTGGTTGAGGTAGCTTTTGAACTCATGTTAAAGAATTTTGTAATTCAAGCACAAAGAAATAGAATTAGTGTTGAGTCTTAGGTCAAAATTTGAGTTTGTAATAGGCATAATGGTTTTACAATAGTGATGGCATTTGAATGGGAAAGTGAAAATTCTGAAATAGATTCTCTCCTTATGTATTTTTTCATATGAATTATTAATAAAATGATCAACGATCCTCTTATTGGTCTTCAATCATTTTGGTTGAATGTATGATTTTGTCTCTCCTTTAATTCAAGGAATTAATTAAAATGCTTTGATGAAATCATTGGTTTGTGTGATTAAGTATGAGGATTTGATAAGTAGTTTCTATTATGGGAGATTTGAGTTGTTTAATTGTAATGAAATATCACAATAGTCTATAAATGATGAGCTTAGTCACTGTTGTATTACAGTTTATTTCAAATTTGAATTTTTTACCCAATGGATAAGGCATTGTTCTATTAATTTTGTTAACTTTGAAGTCATTGATTTGGCCATGTATTTCAAAGAACAAATTCTTAAAGAAAATAATTCATACACCTTAAATTTTTTTGACATTTCATGAGAGGTCATCCATTCTCTACTTTAGATGATTATTTGTTATAGAATTAGCCAGATTCTTGAAGGATTTCATCTAATTTGCAATCTATGAGAATGTATCTATTATTCACATTGCCTATGATAAATGGCACAAGAGTATCATTAAGTACATTGTAAGGATCACCCTCATGGGACTTGTAGAGGCCAAAGTACAGAGGGAAAGCCTAGCAATATTTCAACTAGTCGTTGGCCAATCCTCACAATTGTTGATCATTGAATTATGTTAAATTCATAGACAATTGATGGATCAAGTTTGGTTCATTCAAAACAACCAATAGTTCTCTCGAATAGGTGGCAAGTAGATCAATCCTAGACGAAGAAGTTGGTCCATTTTTTGTTTATTCTCAGTTATATTATGTAAAAATGGTAACTTCTTGAGTTTGTAGGGCTTAGGTTTCTTACTTGATTGAGCAATTCATTGGTGTGGAGGGGAATGATCGTGATATCCTAATCCCTTGGGATCTTCTAATGGTTGTTGTAGAAATTGATGGATTTCATTCACATTTGTCATGTAACATCCTTGTTTACTTAAGATTCAAAAGTTGTGACCATAAATCTCTTCTAATTTGATAGGTGTATCAATAACTCGATGGAAATAGGATGGAAGAGTATCAATGTTGTCATTCTTTCTAATTGATGGTCAAGGCTTGATTTTTGATTCAACATTAGGATGAAAAAGGATAAAAATCTCAAGTGGTGGGATGGTAGGAGGTGTTGGTTTTTGCATGGAGGGGTAAAGGATGAATTTTTTTCAAGGTTACACAAAGAATTTTGTATGAATTCTTGCATAATATCTTCATCTTCACCTAAGATGTGATTCTCATAGGGACATTCATTAGGAGGTGAAGGATCATGAATAGGCTCAAATGTGTTAGGATCATCACCAAACACACAAATTGAGACATCAACCAAAGATTTTAAGGACATCCATATTTTACCAAAACACATATCCATGATGAAATTTTGATGCAAAATTTTAGATCTAATGATCGTAAGATGCAAAAAGATTCTGGGAATGATGTCTTTTGAATGAAAATTTTACTTTTGAACAATGCACTTGTTTTGATCAATTGACTTGAATGCAAACATTTACAAAAAATAATAATTTCTGAAATTGAAATTGAGATTTGTAAACAACAAGAAATAAAGCAAATAGAGACAAATTTATGCTCAAAAATATGAAAAATGGCCTTTACAAGGACATGTTCGCCAAAGGGTGAATGGGTCTTTGTATAGGGATTTGAACAATTACATTTTGAGCTTTTGAGTTGATGTTTAAATTGTGTGTTTTAGGTTGAAAACAAATTATTTTAGTTACTATAAATTTCTAGAATTGATTATTAAATTCAAATGCAATTTGATGGAAAAAAGTGGATAAAATGATAAACTTTGAGATGCAATTTTGACTAAATTTTTGATCTAAATGACTGAAAGACACCCTTGATACAACTAATATGTGAGATGTATGAAATATCTTTGAATTTTTGTGAATTTAAATGATGCAAAGATGCAATTATGAAACCCTAAATGAGATGAAAATTAAGCTAATGTGAATACTGGATCTAGGGTTTAAGAGACTTCCAAATCAGAATTTTTGATGTACAATGTCAGGTTCACCAAAATGAAACATGGAAAAAAGAGAGGGTAGATGCATTTGTTCAATATGGAATGATTAAAAGGTATGTGAACCAAAGGTTCAAACACACTCACACTTTCCCTAATTTCATTAGAAAGAGAGGAGATCACTAAAGGATAAAATTGACTTTCAACCTTGAGGTATGTCAACCTTATTCTAGATCTCTTGGGACTTTGCTTTCTTATGGGAAAATGACTGATTTACAATATTGGGAGATGATTTAAAATGATTTAACAAACTAAACTATATGAAATAATACTTGAAATGAAAAATTCTATGATAACAAAAATGAAAATGACAATTTGCAGATAGATCTGAGAAGGGAAGAATGGTGTGCACCTTTTCCAAAAAGTAGGTTTCAGGGTCTGTAGAAAGACTAGTTCACCCTAGGGTGAATAGGTCCTAGTGCAGGGGTCCAAAAAAACTTTTTGTATTGATCTGATCCTGGATCTAAGCTTCAGATTTCTTAGGCTTGACTATTATAAAGTAAAAATAAAAACCTATAGGTGAGTTTTCATAGCTTGACAATAGTAATGAAAACTTTGACAACTTTGCAAAATTTCTCCTTTGATCCACTTTTAGTCTTTCTTCACTTATAAATATGAAGATTTTTTTTTGGGTGAATGGGGGTTTTCCAGTAGTCAAACCTAATGTTGGTAATTAAACCTTGGCAATGAAATAATGATACAATGAAGGAATTGATGAATGAACACTTGCTTGTTACAACTCACCAAACCTTTAATGGGTTCCCTTAGAGGACTGAAATCAAATACATCACTCTAAGGCTTGGATCTTGCATGAATTGGATTAATTGATTGATTGATTTGATGTTTGATTACTTGCTTGAATTCATGAAACCTACATCACATTGTTAGCTCCAGAACATGATATGAACACACATGAACTTTGACATGATGATATGATCTTGATTATTGTTGTAGATGACTAATAATGTTGCTCTTCAATGCTCTTAATAAGATTATTTTCTATAGGGTTTCTCTCATAAAGTGTGTTAGGTTTGAATTGATAAATATACCTTGTATTTATAGGTGTTTATCTAATTTCTTGAAAAATTAGATTCCAAAAGCTTACACTTGAAACTTGAACTTGAATCATTAAAATTCTGCCAAAAACATATTAAAATTTGGGTCCTAGGACCTAAGTCCAGGACACACAATTTCCAAGGTGTTTTAATTAATGTTAGAAATTGTTTAATATAGGTTCCCCTTTCAAAAAATGAGAATAATAAGGCTTTGGAATGCATAATTGAGGTAAGTAGAAGCTTAATTAAGTCCCATTAATTAAGGGGATGCAAACATAGTGTGAAATTGTAAAGGTATACAATTTTCTACAACATCTTACATAAAATGGAAAAGCTTATTCATAAAATTATTTGAGCTTCTTTATAAAATCACAAGGGTATATGGTGTCTTAAGAGTTCTACTATCTTCCCTAGATTTCTAGATGTTTTTGGATTTTATCCACCTAGCACCAAGCTTTGGCTCTTTGCACTAAGTGGATCATCTACGCCCTTTGTGGTGATGAAGCTTGGAAAATCCTTATTTGGCATTAAATTTCCTTTTACCATCCTTTTAGATGACCTTCTTGGAAGGGGATTGTGTTACAAACCATTATCACCATGAAGAATCCAATGTAAGTCCAAGGGAATTTTGTGATCATTTTTTTTTGGAGATATTGGGTGGGCTTGAAGCCTTAGATTCTCTAGAATGGTTCTAAATTATGTGATGGGCCTTCCATTAACTAACAAAATATTAGGTGGTCCCTAATTTTACAAGATCATGGTCATCCTTTTGCAAGGTTTCATTTGGTGTATGCCTTAATATTTCACAAGGATTTAAAACTCGACAAGATCTCTTATCCCAAGTTTGAATGAGTCTCCTATCATGAAATGAAACTAAATGCATGTTTCACCTTTCTAGTCAAAATCATACAATAATGAGGGTGGTCTCAACTTATATATGATTCATAAAATTGGTAGGAATTTTTCCAAGCCCTAGTGGAAATATTGGAAGTGGTTTCCAAACTATAGACACCTAAAATTGTCTAAACATATCACACATCTCGATTTCGTCTTTTAACTTCATTTTCTTCATTATCACCTATTTCCTCAATTTTAATTAAATAATTTCCAACTATTTGATTATATTCATTATTTTCTTCTATTAATTGAATAATTAACATTATTTGATTAATTCATCATTTTTTATTATTTCTCACTAATTTCCCCTTGATTAAATAATTTCCAATTATTTAATTAAAAATCTCAATTCTCTCTCATCCTCACAATTAAATAATTTTTATAATTATTTAGTTCACCACTTTTCCTCCAACTTGCACATAGAATATTTAAAAAAATAAATTAAATATTCCCAAATTCAAATATCTTCTTCCCTCCAATTCAAAATATCTTTAACCAATTTTCCATGAAAATAGGGATATTTTGGGTTCTCATGAAATCTTGTCCCTTGATCTCCTTGATTTCCTCTCATCCATTGATCTTCAAATTCAATCTCCACCAATGATTAGAAAATTTGAAATCTATAAAACAAGTCATTCATCCATGAAATTCATTCATAATTTTCATAAGCTTGGGAATTCTTGAATTCTTGAGAAATATTGAGAAATTTTAGCATCCTTTTGTGAATCACATCTTCAATTGAGCTTTCACAATCATGGATTAGGCATAATTTGAGCAATCCACATCACAAATTGTCATCAATGCATAATGGGATTGAAGGTTTGCATGACTTCTTTGATTTAATCATTTTGAGTTGTATTTCATTTACTTTCATTTGAATATTTGAAGCATTTGCAAACTAATTTCATTAAGTATGGATTATTGATTTGAATTTAACAAGGAATTTGAAATTACAATACTAGGTAAGCATAAACCAGTAAGTATTGTAGACAAATGGATAAAATTGCATAACTCATAAAAAGTGTTGTTTGTATCCAAAAGTTCCATTAAATTATCCAAAAATGGGTTTTATACATCCATTTGGAATTCCAACAGTCTCCAAAATCCAACAAATCCAAAATGAAGATTTTTCCAGAATAAAAACAATACAAAATTACAATTTTTTAAAAAAATAGTAAATTTAGATACCCCAACTTGGCGGGGTCCTAACTTGTTGTATGTTGGTCAAATTGACAACTTCTTTACCTCATCGAAAAGGTCTCCATGAGGAAAAATTTCAATACCTTAAATCCAATACTTTTGTATTCAATTTAAGGGATTGACGAAAGTTTTGAACCCAAATTTCACTCTGAAGACCTCCAAAAATGTGATTTACTAGAACCTAGAAACTATCAAAAAATCCAAAAAATTAGTATTTTGGTTTTTCATAGTTCTATCTCGTCCAGACTACTCTA
Source organism: Sequoia sempervirens (assembly GCA_007258455.2). NCBI lineage: Eukaryota > Viridiplantae > Streptophyta > Pinopsida > Cupressales > Cupressaceae > Sequoia > Sequoia sempervirens. Next base: position 178,206,950 of record VDFB02256132.1, on the reverse strand, counting down.
GATCAATTATAATGATCTTAATCTTTTAAGTTTTTAGTGTTTTGTAAATCTAATGGCTTGAATTATGTTTTCTAACCATCACTCATATTTCCCCTATGACACAAACATCACTTTTTGGAACTACAAATCATACCAAGGATATATTTGGATCTCTTAACACTTGTCCATGTAGTTCCCACTTTGAAACAATTGTGGAATTTGTAATCACCAATACTAGTTTGACAACATAAATTTCACACTATTTGGTTAGCTAGTTTGGATGCCAAATTAGCTCACTTTTCTTGGTGTATTCTTTTCCAAGGTCTTCCTCTTAGCTCTAGGTTATCTCATTTGGGTGTTCTAGACCCTCATTGACCATTTTGAGGGTAGTTGGAGTCTTTTAAGAACCTATGTTAGTTTTTTCATAAAGCCTAGAGAGTTTGGATCTATGATTTTCTCAAGCCCTTTAGGCCAAAAATAAATCATGACACATGGTTCTTTTAGGAGATTGGTTTCAATTCCCTCATGACAAGTTCAACTATATTTATCATAATTTTAAGGTGTAGATTCTCTTCAACCTATAGAAAGAAAGAAAGTTAACTATTTTTTTCAAGTCTTGATCAACATGTTTTACTTTATTTTAAATTTGTGATATGTTCTAATCTTTCATCATAAATTCAAGTGCAAGGAAAAATAATTGCATTTGACGTGGCCCCACTTATATATGCTCTTCAACTAATGGAGCAACACCCCTTGTATCATGGCCAAATTTTCTTTCTCTCTCTCTTTAGATTGAGAGGTTTCTCACCATCTTGTTGGCATCTTCATGAATGAATTATTTCTACTCGAGGTATGTAGGAGACTCACACCTAGGCTTCTCCCTCAACTGCAAGAAGGGACTATGGACAATAGGGTTGGGTGCAACCTACTCTTCAACACTCTACATCCCCATCACCCATTAGAGGAACCTCTTGGTGGCCTACTAGTGGTGCATCCAGCTAGTTTGATTCCATCAAGTTCCCTTGATTGGATCTTCCTATTTCATCAACCCGTATTATAAAAGAGGAAGAAAAAGATACATATAATGATGATGATGGGTTGGACCCTCTCATGGGAACCTTGAACCATGCTAATGTATGGGGGAAACCAAGTGACTAGTATCCTCCTCCTCCTTGCTCTACTATTGCTTTAGCCATCTAGCAACACTATATTTGTTTCTATGATTTTATGCTATGAGATTTAGCATCATAATGTATGAGTGTCATTTTTTTCCACCCAATTTTTTTTGTGAATATATGTAAATATTATTTTATAAATGATAATATAGACAATTTTTTTTTCAAATGTTGATATATGATATGTTAAGTAAATAGCCAACAAATGCATCCCCAACACAAATTTGGTTAGAAGTTATCATTGTAGATTCCTTTTACCTCGAAAAACATCCTACTTTTTATATTTAGTATCAATATAGTACCATCCTTCATTTGTATAGTAGCATATATGTATATGTATACACTATACACACACTTAGTGATATATTTGTGTATATATGTACACAGATAGATAAATAAATAAATAAATAATATAAAAAATAAAAACAATCTCTTTGAATATTTCCTACCTCTTAATACAATATCTATTGTCATATATGTATATACTCATATTTATACTTCATTTACATATATAAATGCACATACACATATAGTGTGTGTCTCTATATATATAGAGAGAGAGAGAGAGAGAAAAATATAATTTCTTTTTAACTTTCTTTATTAAATTGTGATAAGAAAAGTCAATTAATGTCGTTATTTAGATAATATATAAGAATTCAGATTGAATCAAAATTTCTTAGATACCTTCATTGCCACGGATTCATACATAAAATTAATATAAATTGACCTTTTTGGATGTTTGTTTGTTTTCATTCATTTGTATTCCAAGGAGTTGGCTGGCTATACCCAAAACATTTGTGAAGTGTAGTGGAAACGGGAACATTAACTTCATACATGTTCCATGTTCGTATGTTCAACTTTCAACGGGAGCATTTCTCAATGGTTGTGGCAAAACCAATTTGTCATATTATTATAGAGAAAAGTCAAAGGATCCCTATTCTTGTTTTCAAGCATTAACTGCAATTACATTTAGAAACATTTTTAGAAGGTAGAGTTGTAATATATATTTTAAGGTGATATTAAGAAGGATAAGATCTTTGTCTCAAGGTTTAAATTTTCTATCTCATGGGTTGTCTTGTTAAATAGGGTTCGGATTTTTTAAATTCAATTTTTGTCAATCATATTATTTAGATTAATTTACATAAATTATTCATTTAATTATTTTTAATATAATTTTTTTTTAATGTTTTCAATGTCTAATTTTTTTTACTAGTTTAGTTATTAAATACTAATGCCTATAAAATAATATAGATAAAATCATTTAAATTAGATTATCATTTTTTTTATGCAACGATTTAAAAAAGTGTACAAAGAATAAATAAGTGACATCTTTGAGTGGGCATCATTCGGTGTTGATGAAAATGAAGGAGTGTCATGGTGGTGAAGAGAAGATGTGAAGAAAAGTTAACTTGAAATCATGGAAGAAGTGGTGAAGTAGAGGGACTAACTAACTAAACATGATTATAGGTGGCATATATCCCCATCAAATATATCTAACCCATGAAGAAATAATGTTTCAACTAGTCACCCAAGTGACATGATGTTCCCCTTCCAACTAGAAGTAGGTTTCAAGTGATAGACTTATAAATAGAAAGAAGAAAGAATCTGTCTGAACGATGATGTATCTTCAATGCTTCACAAGTGGCATAAATTTCATACCCATCAAGCTTAATTTGCAATGGAAGATAAACATGAAACAACAAGGGAAACATTAATATAATGGGATTAAGGGAGAATTTGATTGCGATCCCTAAGGGATTACAACTCCAAAAGTTTTTTAAGTCCATCACATCGATCAATAGAGGCATTGATGATCAAAATTTGATGTTTGCAAGGAAGTGTGCAATGTCATTACCTTCCCTATAGAAATGTTGAACTGAAAGAATTTCAAAAGCCTCTAGAACACTCCTTGCCTATCTCAAAATACTATTGGTTTACCATCTTGGAGATGATCTTTTTGAAAGGTGTTAATGATAATCATGGAGTCAGCTTTACGTAAATCTTTCTGATACAATAGTGAAATGAAATTTGAAGGTTAGGAATAAGCCCTAAGCTTTGGCTACATCGTTGGTTTCATAGTGATGTTTATTCTACGTAGTTTTACTTAAAGCTTTTGAGCTATCATCAATAATGTAATCCAAATCTGAGAAATGGAGATGATCTCTTGAGGTATCATCATGGTTGATTTAATATCAACTTATGGGAGAGGATCTTTGCAAGTTAGCTATCCTAGCATTTCTATATTTTAACAAGCTTCACATTAGAGAATGGGTTCTAATTTTAGATAGTATAATTATAAATATAAAGTAAGCTTTATTTAGATTTAATATAATCTAGCTTAATATAATGTATATATACATAAATATAAAATTAACTTAGATCAATAATTGATAATCGTAACTATGATAATTTAAATTTAAATTTTATTTTTGAAAGTATATATGATTGATAAAATATACTAAGTTCTTACACTTTATGATGAATAAATTTGTAATTTTAAAATCTAGATTATCTCAAGATTGAAAATTAGATCTTCATTATGTGTCTTTTGCCTCAAACTCAACAAAAGATTTGTGTCTAAATAAAGGTTGAGTTCATGCCTACTAATTGTATTTGTGCCTACAATTTTTTTTTATTGCATGGATCTAATATTGTTGGATATGCACTTCTACTTTATGGTTCACTTAATTCGCTCTTACTCACCCTACTCTAAGGATTGGTAGAATTGTAAACTCATAGTACCCATATATTGTTTTGAAAGAATTTGTATGGATATCTTCATGCTTGAATATTATTTGATGTTATCCTAATCTAATAATGTTCTTTGAGAAGACTACAACACCATGCATTTGATCAAAAATATCATCCATGTGAGGTACATGATACTTATTCTTTATCATTTTTTGTTAAGCATATGATAGTTTATGCACATAGTGTTTGATATTTATTCTTAACAAAAATAAGTGGTGCACCTTATGGTGATACACTGGGTCTAATCAAACCCTTAGGTAATAACTCATGTATCTGAGTTTTCAACTCCAATTACTCTATGGCAATCATTTTGTAAGGTACTTTGGATGCTAGTTTTGAGATAGGTATGATTTCAATCATGAATTCAAAGACTCTCTTGGGAGCTAACCTAGTAACTCTTTAGGAAATACATCTTAGAGTTCATAAAGAAAGGGGTAATATTGGATAGATGATTCCTTAAAATCATTTGACTTTACTTTACTAACTTCATTTAGTTTGTGAGAGTTATAGAAATATTGGTCATCCAAATAGATTAACTCTTTCATTTATTCTAGTTGTTCTATTTTAACTAAAAATATCTAACACCTTTTTCTCCCGACTCTTTTCAATTCCATAAAAAAATTCCTAATCATAACTTCATGTTGAAATCCTTGAAACAAGGTCAAACTCCTAAAGTCGTAGAAATACTCAACTATTTTACTATAGTAGTTTAGTTTGGCCCTATGTCACCGTAACGAGCTCATTCCAAAAATAATTTCATAGTAACCTAAAGGAGCCTTATACAAATTAAATTTTCTTGAAAATGCAACTGCAGTAGTGACCTTTGTCTAAAAATTACCATAATTGATCCCAAGTTATCCTTAGGGAACTCAATCTAAACTAAAATTTAATTTTCATCCACCATGCATATGCTTCACCAACTAATTGGTAATCCCCTTGTGAGATAAGGGGTATTTGTTGCTCATGAGTCTCTTCATTCTCAAGAGAATCCTAGGGAGAGAACTGCCCTTAACCACCTCAAAAGCTATTGAACGAAGAAATTGTGAAGAAACCACACATAGACTAATTATCATAAGAGGTTGCTCTGGAATCCGAGAGAGCAAGGTTTCAAGATCTTTTCCTCAAAAGGAAGAGCTCTCATCCAATGAAATATAGCATGGTATCTAGACACTAGTGTGAAACGCTAGAGTCCAAGGAATTTGTTGGTGTCCCCAGCAACAAAGAAATCAAGACTTGGGAAAAATGATTAGAACCTCACTATCTAATATAGATCTGGGGTCTATTTAAAAAATGACAGAATAGGAAATAGAAAATGAAATAAAGTACAAGGAGATCTAAAAGAAGACTTACAAATGACCAAATTTTTGAAACCTTCCTATGAACTCCACTTTGGAAACCTGCACACAAAACAAATGGGGAAAAATTTTGGGGTTGTTTCGGGGCTTGCCATAGTCAAACCCCCATTTTAGTGTTCCCACCTCCATGGACAACCAGATAGATAGAGTAAATGAAATAGACAAAAGGAAGTGGTGTAAACAATCCCCGCTTGAGGAGGAGAACCCGCACCACCAAATAGTAAATGAATAAAGAGATCTAATCTATTTGCAAATAGATAAGAGAAAGAGAGTGTTACCAATAGTCCTTGGTCCCCTCCCAAACACGTGGACACATCATTTAACGCTTGCTAGAGAGCTTTGGCTATTGGAGGGACCTAAGTCTGAAAGAGCTTCGCTTGTAGAAGTGCTATTGTGAAGAGTATAAGAGGCTGAGATTGAGAAGAGAAGTGATCAAATGAGAGAGAACCCCACAAAATGAGAGCATAAGGGAGTTTTTTTGCATGCAAGGGAGGAAGGGGCTATTACATCTGAGAGTATGACTGCAACGACATGTGTCTCAAGTCAATATTTCAAGATTCCACATTTCAAACTCGGACAACCACCAACATGCTAGCACACCGTGTAGACATTTGTACACTGCGCAAGTGTCCAAAACATTAAATTTTCTGAAATGTGGTAGTATACTTTTTTCACTTTGTCATTAGACCTCATGGAGTTGGAATCATGAAATTTTGACTCATGAGGCTCTTATAAAAAATGTGTTTAGGCATAATAAATGCTAGGAAAAGTGTTGAAATGTGAAATTGCCCCTAGGTGCAATTTTGCAACATTACATTTTATCCCCACATTAGTGGGCTCAATTTTGGAAAAAAATAGCCACACTAAAGTATAAAAGAAAAAGGAAACACAAAACTCGAGATTTTACCGATTTACATGCCAGAAAAGATAATACAAAGGTCAAGCTGGAAAGTACTAAAGATTCCCCAAACGATTGAACTCAGTGAAAAATGTAGCATTTGTCATGAAAAATCACACAAAATTTTATTTTGCATAACTCCAAATTTTAAGTTAGCTCAAAAATTGGAAGTTACCAAGGCAAGAAGAATGATCAAGGAAAATTTTGGTGGTTCGGAAGAAAATTTTGATAAAGAAGTGACTATATGCCCCCTCCTAGTTTTGTCCCTATTCCAGTGGGGGAAAAGTAGGAGAAATGGAGGGACCATGAGCACTAGGAAAAATGAGCCCCGGGGGCCTATATATACCCATGTGGGCCCCTAGAAGGGTCTTTTTCACTATTCACTGCTAGAGTTTTGTTGAATTTTGTGAGAGAAAAGTTAGTAAAATGCCATGCAGATGAGATTATCTAGAGCCCAAGCTAGACCAGCTATGAGAGGATGTGCATGAGGGCCTCGAGGTGGATCAGGTGAGTCCTTAAACCTCCTTTTAATGCATTGTTTTAAGAGTTTCAATGAATTTTTGAAAGATTTAGAGCGTAGGCATCTAAATGGTGTTCCTGCGTCCTATTCACGCACCAACATCCTTCCAGCATGTTTGGGACCTCAGCACGCGTTGGAATCAAACTAGCCACGCTGGCATCTCACCAATTTTAATGGCGATCTTAGTTGCTTACACAATGCATAGACATCTGAGTAGTGCACACACGTCTCAAAGGCCCCTACTTAGTGGATTTTCATAGAATTTTTTGCATATTAGAATACTCTAACTCTGATATTTTTTTCTTTAACAAGATTATCTAGAGATGAGGGAGTATCCCAGTAGGCTATTGCTTCACCTTGTTTGGGACCAACATCAGCAATTATCAGATGCGAATGAGATGCTTCTATGAAAGGTGGGCCTCTAGCAGGTTTATTAGATGCTAGAGATGCTTTGCCATGATCGTATGTTGATGGCATTGATGGAGTGGTGGGATTCAACTACCTCGACCTTTCACCACCCGATGGGTGAGATGACTGTCACACTTGAGGATGTCTATCCCATTCTCAACCTTGCCATCTATGGGAGGCATGTGATGATTTACAACACATGCTCAGCTTAGGAGTGATGCAACGGGGTCACATATTTCTTGGGCTACACTAATGGCAGGAATGACACTAGTCATATTTACATGTGTTGGTTCAAGTAGGGACGTGGAGTTGTGCCCTTGTTACATCAAGATTTTGTGATCACCTTGGCCACTCGGCTCACAATACATGGGTGAAGCTCTCACCTGCACGAGGGCCTCATATACACTATTCGCAAGATGGAGGAGTGCAAGATGTTGTTCGTGTGGGGGAGGAGCATGCTGGCACAACTGTAGTAGGAGTTGGGTAGGTATGTGCATTATTAGTTCTTGAGTTTGAGATTATACACCATACTCTAAATGTAGGCCTTTTCCCACATTACATGCACATGACCTAAGGGATATCCTCAGGTCTGGGATTATTCAATACCCATGGCTCATTGGTATGAGAGCTAGTTCGATAGTGGAGGCATGGTGACCTACTATTATGATAGTTGTAGTTTGACAGTCTGCAACTCAGCCAAGTCAGGTGGCGGCCTTATAATTTTTTCTATTGGGTAGATGATGACAAGTTCCTAAGGAATATATAGCATGACCATTTTATCCTAGGTCAAATAGATTTTGTTATTATTCCCTACTACTAAACCTAGGTTATGCGATAACATGGTCACATTCAGACTATCCCCCCATGGTCCCATCTTATGTATAGGCCATGAGGAGTACCACTCAGTCAGGAGATCATCGGTGAACCACCATTTTTGACATCACTATTTCTGATGATGATGTTGATGATTAGGACCAGCCAGAGATGTAGCCAGTTGAAAATTTCAGTGTGGCAAGAGGTTTCCTAGCCTGGTGGAATGCACATGGCCTTGTTCCCATTTTTTGGAAGATGCCTCTAGGGGGGATCCTGACCTGTAAGGAGATGCACCACTAGGGGTGAGGCAGAGGTGAGCACAAGGGGGTGGAGAGTAGCAACAATAGGAGGGTGAGGAGGTTGCGGCAGCAGAGGAAAGGCTGAGGAAATGGTGGAGGATGTCTTCTCCCCAACCTGTAGTCCTAGTTTCTTTTGTGTCACTAGATCCCGTTATCAATCCTATGACATCTCTAACAATGTTGGGAACAGTGTTGGGAGCAGCACCAGATGTAGGTAGTGCTAGTCCCAAGGTCTCACCACCCCCTGATCCACATTGGTAGCTAGGGGACCAAGGTATAACAGTTACATTATATCATTTCATTTTAGTACTTCTAGTTTTTCATCTGATGTAAATATATTTTTCTTTAGTTTTGTATCTATACATCTCCTGATATTGATATATTTATTCTCTCTCTGGTTGTAGTGGACACACAAGGATGAATTGGGCTCTTTTCCTAGTGCATATGAAAGTTGGCTCCTATCTTTCTTGTCTAGGGCCTTGTCCTCGAGTCCTATTAGCCAATCTCAGTAGGGTGACATGCCCCACTTTTTGATGTGGTGGTGTACCTAAGGACGACATACGAGGAGGCATGAGCAAAGGTAGTGCAGAGGACAACTGATGCCACTACTACCCAAGGATAGAGGGATCAAGTGTTCGTAGAGCTACGGGCTTCTTTGGCTGAGCGAGACTCAACTGTAATGAGAGTAGATGGTGTCGAGTAGGTATATGACACTCTTTAGAGCCATCTCGATGACCTCGCAAGGTAGCCCATAGGGGATCAATGACTTTGGGATGCACTCAGGACAATGAAGATTCACATAGCCTCCCTTGAGTGAGATATTAGAGGATTCAATGTAGCGATACTTGTCTCCTAATCAAAAAGGGCCTGCTCTATGTCCATAGTTCAGCACTACCCACAACCACAACAATAATTGCCAAAGCCAGAGGGCTCAAAGAGCCATATGCTAGGGGCTTAGCCAACTATTTTGCATATCATTTTTTTAGCGATGTTATATATGTTTTAGTTTATTTTTTATATATAGACACTAATACTGAAAGGTAGAATTTATTTGCTTCTATGCTTGGGAGATAGAATAACAATCTTCACACTCTCTCATTCAAGGAAAACCCTAGAGATCTCAATCTAAAGTATGCAAAGGAGAACGAAATCTTGCAATATGGTTGTCCTAGGGTTTGATCATAAATTGAAGAGGGGCTCACCACCAAGGATATCTTTTAATCTCTCAACACTTTTCAATGGTTCCTGTAGACATGGAAAATATACCGACATACTTCATCCCAATTACTAACACCATTTCATCTTGAATCACCTTCCCATATTATCATCACTCTTCATGATCCCTTAATTAAATAAATAATCATTTATCTAATTAAGTCATTCTCTCTTGTTAATTAAATCAATCAATATGATCTAATTAACCCTAAGTCTCTATTTAATTAAATAATTCATTTTATTTGATTAAATCTCTAAAGTCACCCTATTAAATTAAATAAATTAAACCTTGTTTAATTTAATCTAACATCATCCCCTTTAGTTAAATAAATCAAATCCTTTATTTAATTAAATCTAAATCACATTCTTCTCATCCTTTGATTTAAATCAACCCATAAATCTAAATCAAATAGTCACATCATCTAATCCCTCATTAAATTAATTAAACCTTGATTAATTTAATCCTAATCTCAAAATTTCTCTAGATTTTTCCACTTGCACATGAAAATACATTTAATGGATTTATTAAATCCCTATTTTCTTTCAACTTGGAATCTTTAGGGGAATATTCCTCCAAGTTTGAAAATCCCTCCAAGTAGATTTGTCCTTCCAACAAGACATTCATTCACTCTTACATGTCCTTGTTATTGAGCCAAGTGGGATTTAATTCATTCTTTTTCCCTCTTGCATGTCATTTCACTATTTTCAAATTCCACCTAATTCCATTTATTGTGCACATTCATCAAAATGTGCTCAAGCTTCCTCCATTCACATTTTGACAAGTGGCACTTGCCCATTGGGTGTTGAATGATCCCACATTCATCCCATTTTGCATTTCTCCATCTTTTCTTTCTATAAATAAGAGGTTTCTCTCCTCATTTTGATCATCCACAATTTGAGAAAGTTTACTATACTCAATTTTATCCTCAAGCATATCTATTTTCATCAATTTTATCAAAGTCTTAGCTAGGTTATGCAGATTTTTCATCATGGAGCTCAAGTGGATCTTCAACAAAGTGGATCAACCTTCATCACTCATCAACATTGCATCATAGGAGTTGGGAAAGGGTCAATTTTCACATCAAATTGGCACCAATTCCCCCATGGGATCAAGAGTTTGCTTGCTTAATTAGGATTTCATTGCTTTCTTGTTGTGTTCTTCAATTTTATTTCCTATTTTGAGAATTGTTAATAGATTTCATGGGGAATCTTGATTCTTACTTCCATTAGACCTAACCATGTGTTTGTTTCTTGTGTTTTGTAGGTATTAGGATTGGGTTTCCACATTTGGCACTAGAAGGAGGGAAAATCTCAAGTTTAAATCACATTTTTTAGTAAAATTTTGTGCTTTTCTCTATTTTTGTGTGTCTACAAGGAACTGTGCCGCTAGCAGTCCAACGTCACCATACAACACTACTACTAGTCCAACATCACCATATAGCACCACTTCAAACTTCAAACTATGTTGCTTTATCTTTCCCACCCATAATTCAAATCTTCTAACTCCATCGTTGGGTCAGTTTACAGGCGCTAGAATTTCCAAACTTCAAATAGCATTGTTGGGTAAAACTCTACCACAATCATGCTCTCTATTTTTACTGTAGAGCGTCATTGTTTGACAAGTGGTGCCATACAACACTATTGAACCTCCTCAAATTGCACCGCCTGTGCATACTACACCGCTGGAGTTAAGTAAAAGCTTTAAATCAGTTCAATTTTGACATGTGCTTTTTCATTTTGATTGATTTAGGTTGCTAACTGGTTTCTAACCTCTATTTTGTAGTTCTAATCAGTTTTTGTAGGTCAGTCTAATCAAGGTGAAGGAGAAAAATGAGGTTGAAAGTCACACTATGGCATCATTCTCTCATTACATCAATAGTTTTTGAATACTTTAGTGTTTTCTTAACACTTTGGGAGAACTCATAATTTCTCTTAAGGATTTGTTACCTTTCATGCTCTTAGGACATACTAAATTTCTTTTGGGCTCTAAAAAAAGAACACTACAAAAGATTTTAATTTTTTCTATTAAGGGCTTAAAAAGAACATTAGGAAAATCCACTAGATTTTTTTTAAAGATTAACAATTGAATAATCAAAATCTCACATTTCCTTTGGTGCTTAAAAAGAAGTCACTTTTGCTTTGAAAGGATAAATGAACATGTGCTTCTTTGTCTTGTAATCATTTACCCAAAATAATACCATCGAAAAGAGGTATACACTTCTATCACACCTCACGGTGATCTTGAGAATCAAAAGGCTTTTTGGTGATCTTAAGTTGGGTAAGTGATTGCCTCCACATTTCATTTGGGATTAAAAATTGAACACATCTTGTGAGTGTGAGTGGAGCATATTGCGTACATTCTCTCTCTTTGTTTCTCAACAAGGATTGATCGAGTTATGGATATGTTTGCTTATTTTTGTTTATCTTAGAGGGCCTACCTTGTGGGAAAAAGTAATCACCCAAGGGATCGCCCAACTAGCAACACGCTAAATCCAAGTGACTTACAATTGATATATAAGTGTGGATATTGGAACAAAGGCCAATATCATGCGGATTATTCTGATGAGAATGGAAGCAATGGTCTCTTGCCGCATGGATGGTCCCCCACAAATGAAATGCCCTCATTAAAACCCTTGTTTAGAAAAGGCCAAAATCCTTGATCTATTTGTTGGTGTAAGAATGGTTGTTCTGAAGCCACCCCACACTTTTACGACTTTTAGTATAAATGAAAAGTATGCCATGGTAGTTTCATGGGTACTGATGCTTGGCTTCCCCGTATAAGTGATTGTAGTGGAGGGGAGCCAGTGGGGTTAAGCATCTAACCATTCACTAAAAGTAGGTGTAGCTAGACTTGTCCAAGTGGGGATTCGACAAATACAGTCTTTCATACCCATAGGATTGTGCATGTTCTTGGAAACAAAGCACTTTTCTTGCTCATAAACATTTGAAATAAAACATTCAACATTATCATCAAACTTCAAACCCTTCAGGAAGCAAATATCTTTGACAAAATTCATATGTTATTGCTTTCCCTTGGGATTTTATCCTTAGAGGTTTCTAAACATTTGAATTTATATCTCAATTTTCTTACTACAGTCAACAATAGGAAATTTTTTCCTTAAATTCCTTGATTTCCACATAACACACTTTGTGGGATGATAAGAAGTTGGGACATTAGACATTTAGTTTGAAGAAACCTAATCAAGAACTGTTTGTGGTAAAAAGAAGTCACTAAGCAAAGATAACAACAATTGAACCCCACACATGTGTCTTGTTAACTCCTAGAAATGCATCATAAGAAAAGTTATGAAACTAAGCTTTCTGGAGAAAACATGGGATAATTTAAAAGCTGTGGGTCACCTAAAGTTGAAATAAACCTCTGGATAAGGTCAGCTCCTAGCTGGTACTCATCTAAACTACTAATTATGTTGAAGAAAAAGGATAGAAGATAACAAAACTAAAATGACTTATCTCTATGGTGATGCACCTAACTTTCAAGAGGACAAAGAAACTCAAAACTTGAGCACTTAATTGCAAATGATAGCATGAATTTGCACTACTTATTACTATATATTTTTTGCATAAATATTTTATAGAAGGGTCTGAAAGCTCACTTCAAGGAGGAGGATTATCACGCAACTAGAAGCTATTCTTTTCATTTTGTGGCACCATCTGTAACCTGCATTAACACAGCTATGCATAAAGGTATCAAAATCATGAGAAAAAATTAAAAGGAGATGAATAATTCCTCACAAATAACTTGATCAACCATGTGAGACACTCAATAATGCACTATATAAGAAGGAAAAAAAATTGTATCAACAACATCCAAGGGTTTTTTTCATTGAATTTCAGTATCCAAAACTAAGTTACATAAACAAGCTCAACTCTGAGAAAGGATTGCAAAAATCACTATCTCAAGAAATTGCCTAGTAAAAATTGAGTTACAAAATGAGTTACAAAAGCATAAGTAAGAAACAAGTCCAAGTAGCTCCACCAAAAAAGGCTCTAGAAGCTTCATGAACTCGGATGCCTCTCAAAAGCCTATGTTTTAGCAACAATATTCACTCTAAAAGGCTTCAACATGTGTGAAAAGGTCAAGTTTGACCAAGTCCAAGATAAAAACACAATAAATCAGCTCCTAGATGCTCTCCTTGTGTCTCAAAACTAAAATAACATGCCTATATTTTCTCCAAATGTCTCAACTAGGTCAAAACAAACCCCTATAACTTTGGCACTTATTTCCCAAGTGCATCAACCATCCCTATATGTTTACAAAAGCAACAAGGCTTGACTAAATCATTCAAAGTATTTACATACCACTTTTTTTAATAAGATAACTCCTAACTAAATGATTTATAATATATCACTTAGTTAAATATAAGCGGATGCAAAAATTAAATTACATTCAACCATGAATGATTAAATGTAAAAAGAAAACCAAGACCAAAGGTAAACATCATACAAGGGCATCTCACAAGGCATAAAGAAGACCACAACTTACATTAGTTACATCATATTTATTTAAAAGAAAAGCAAAAATTCATTCTTTTGTCAGCAAAGCTAGGGTAAGAAACCCTAAAACAAACCGATGCAAAGATTGCAATGCATTTCATTTACTTTGCATTCTTCTTTGGAATTCAAGGGCACCACCATAAGGTTTGCACAGTGGGTCAATAACGACATATTTTTGCAAAAAATGCTTCGAGCTTGATTCTGGGTAAGCATAATCTTACTCTTTTATGATTGCTAGTGAACAAAAATGCCTTTCAAGCTCCATTTATGGAGATATTTTGTTTTTCTCTGTATTTCATTTTTGCATTTGCTCTTGGAATCTCTGTATTTCCTATAGAAATTTCAAGCTCTTTGATGTTTTCCCTTATTTTATGGCCATAGCCTCCTCCACTTATTTTCTTCATTTTAAAATGGTTATAATTCAGCCTATTGGTCATGGCCATAACTTTTCCCTGTTGATTTTGTGAAATGAAAACACATGGGTATCTTTTCCTTGTTGATCAGCACCATGTAAATAACAGTTATTTTTGCATATTTAGGAGCATTGCATAATTAGAAGCAAAATATCCAAAAAAACTTAATACTCCGGCATATGGATTTGATAAGCTATTATGATCATCATGTGTGACTATCATACACTGTGTGCTCAAATTCATTACACTATGATTTTTATCTTTTCTCTCATTATGACCCCAAATATTTTGGACTGAAAACTTTCCCTTTGATGGCTGTAATTCTTATTTAGAACAGCTCTATCCTTTTTGGAGGACTTGTTGTGATATGTTTCTTGGTTGCTCTCTTCCATTTATGCTTACTGTCATTTATGCTTACCTTATTTGGAAAATGATAAACATATATATTTTTTAATGTTGTCATGATTTCCTTGCGCATGAATTCTAATTTGTGACAGGTCTCTTATACATGGCACACTGTAGCATTGTGTTTGATGGAACTATTCTTTAAATACTTGACCACATTGCTCCACTCCTAGCAATATTTGGTACATTATCCTAGTCCTCATATCCATTAGGAAATAACACCTTTCGCTGGATAGTCTACTTGCATTACTCTTCACTGTCCACTTATGATACTTGACCAAATTTATAGTGACAGTGCTATACCCTGATTCTAAGCTATTGCTACCTAGATTCTCATAATTGCTTTCAACATTATATGATTATCATGTATATGTTGAGGTTGCTCCTTTTTATTTGTTGTCCCTCCTTTACAAGTAATGGTTGTCATGGATACATAGTTTTCCTAGCATGAAATAATTCTGAGACAACATATTTTCCTTCATGATGCACTTGACACTGTCAAATTAAATATCTTATAAAATTCCTCTTTGACTATGATATGTTGCATCATGATGCATGGTTAGAAATATGGATATTACCATTTCTCATATAAACATCAAAGATATTACTCATTGTCTTATTTTTTGACACTTCACCCATGGTGCCACTAAACACTATAATTGGCCTTAGAGATTCAATTTTTTTGTAGATTCATCAATCATTCATGCCCATTCTCTAAATGACTTTCCCTATAATCTTAAAGAGAAACCCCATTCCTTATCACCGTCTCAACTTTTAGTAATACCTCTGATCAAATATCATTATGTAGTATGACTCTAATGCTTAGAATAATCATATGTAGATCTATAAAGCTTAGGAGAATAGGAAATACTATGATCATGGCTCAAATATAGATGATCTACCCCTATTTTGACAATGAATTTATTGACCATAAACTTTAAACAAAACTCATAGCATCAAAACTGCCATCAAGTCTTCCCCTTACATTTATGTACTGCCACTGTATATATCACTGCCATTATGATTTAATATACACCTACTTGCATTTGCATTGTATCTCACATAGCTCATGTACCTAAGTTGTTTTCTTATTCAAAACTGTGAATTTGCACTGCTACTGTGCCCCCATATGCACTTTGCAATTGACTTGCATCACATAACAATGCAAAACATAATGATGATTAACAAAGAAACACACTTCATGGTTACCTTTTCAAAAAGAAAATTATAGGAAATTGCTTTACATACTTTGCTCATTCATTTTTTAAAATTTATCCTCTCTTTTGATTTCCTTGAGCAAGTATATGTCACTTAAGACAGTGAAAAATAATTACCTATCATAACTGATATATACTTGACTAAGTAGGTCAGAAGGAGATAATTATCTAATGAGTACCTTTAAATTCCTTTCAAAAGCATGACAATGCAACATGATGAGCTCAACCCTTGTGGGAGCCACATTTTAACCCATGAGTTGAAACTACATGACGAAATAGTAATATTATTTTCCCTGTATCTACACATGAAGCAAACAATTAGAAAAAACATATGCATATGATTGATGTATCAGATGATCTTGTTTCTTTCTCTAGACATGTATGCTTATTTTATGTATTTGAGGATCAGTTTATACATTCATGGATGCATGCACATGTATTGTTAGGAGCCTTCATTGCTTAGAGTGCTACTCTAACATCATTGCAATTTTTAGATGTAGGGGTTGGAAACAAGGAGCTACAGGGAACACATGATAGGTTGAAATAGAAAGGCAGAACAAGGCAGCAGACACTGACCAATCATCAAGCAATGACTAGCCTCTTCCCCTATATGTGCATTTTATTTCTTTTAATTCATCAATGTATAGATTGTACCTCATTTCCATTGAGCAAGTTAAGTCTCATGGCTTGTCTGAGGAAATTGTGTACTCTTAAATCAATAAAGATTACGTTCAACAAGATTTGTATAGATCTTTTCAATATTGTATGCATTTGTATAAATGCAATAATCTGTTACTGAAACTTGTAATATCTTTGATTCTTATATTTATACATTTGAATGCAATATAGGGAAGATAAAAAATGAAATGTACCTCTCTTTCAATTTGTAAACACTCTTAGTTCACTCAGCTTGAACAAGTAACAAGAAATGGGTAACATGTCTCAAATGATTCCACACAAGATCAAAATCTTGAAACCAAGGTCAAAATTTCTTAGTCCAAAAGATCATCAAAAGCATCTCTCAATGCTCTACAAATTCAGAAAAATATTTCTTTTCAACTTTTACACAAGAGCTTCAAGAAACAATCCCAATTTGTATGAGTTCTTTTATCAACAAAATCCAATTCTTTTTCGGGAATTTGAACATCTTGTTTAGAGTAAAGCATTTTCTTCAAAACCGAGGTCTTGTAAACAAGAGTCTTTTTAGGTACACATAGGATCAAAATCAAAACCTTCATCCATCTTTCAAACATCAATCAAAATCATCTCACCAACAACTCTTGAAGATCTTGAAATCATCCTTCATGCTAGAGTTTTTGGCAAATCCATGAATCAAAATACTTGAAACAAATCAAAATGCTTGAAATAAAAATCCTTGAATCAAACATCAAATCATCTTGTTTAGCTAGGTATATGTAGATGCATCCTTCTTCATATGCTTAATTAAAATTGTCATCAAATCATTTTTTTTAGCTAAGTATATGTAGATGCATCCTTCTCCATATGCTTAGTTGAATTATCATCTTGTTTGGTTAGGTGTGGGTAGATGCATCCTTCTCCCTACACTTAGTCAAATTATCATCTTGTGAGAAATTTTATCCCATAGATAACATCCAACATCTTGGGATCCATTTGTTCATTATCCAAAATCAAAGCAATCCAAAACCAAATCAAGGTCAAATCAAAATCCAAAAATCCAAGAATCCAAAATCAAAACCCAAACCAAATCCAAGAATCCAAAAAAGTCCCAAAAGTCTAGCATCCCCTCAAGATCTTCGAAGAGTTTCATCATCTACATCATTCGTCTTTCACACATTTCACCATTTCACCTTTTGATCCTTAAATATCCTAGATCTTCTCTTTTGAACGTCATTTTATGGTTCAAACTAGATCTCAACACAAGAGGAACATGGAAGCCAATAAAGAAACATCCACTTCAAGTGACCTAAGTCAAACCAATTCCGAAATAAATCCCATTGGATCAAGCAATCCCCTAACTAACTTTCCTTCATCATCACAAAATCCTCAAGAGGAAGTTCAAGTAGAGGATATCACCAATAATGCCTTCGGGATGACACAAGATGAGATCATCGAAATGGTCCAAAATCCTAAGAATCGTAAAAATTATCAACATCATGATGAGACTGAATCCCTCATAATACATGCTTGAATTAGCAAAAAAAGGGGCTAAACTCCCTTTCGATTTTGAAGTGAGCACCATTGGGGAATCACCTTTTGGGGTCATGCCTCCAATTTCATCCATGCCCCCAATTTCATCCACACCTCCATTCCAAATCATTACTCAACCCATCCCCAAATTACATCATCCATTGCTCCAACTCATCCCATTGTTAACAAGGGAAGCACATTTCTCAATGCACTACAAACACACCCCCTCTTGAACAATCAAGATTTGGATGCAAACACCATCTTGGGGCAATGCATACCCAAAAATCCACCACATCCATATGTCCCCCTCACCTTTGACGACCCTAATGACCCATCATCATCATTTCACGCAACACCTCAAACTTCTCTCCCCATAACCTCACAAGGAGAAGGTGACTTCTTTGGACCCTTCATCTTCATCATTTCCCCAAGGGATTATTCCACTCACTTTTCCACCACTCCCACCCTTACCATCAATATCCACATCACCTCTTGGTTTAGGGCTTCCCCCTTTACCAAATATCAACCAACATAATCAAAGCAACCTCCCAATCATCAATAAGAGTGTCATACTAAATCCTCCCATCTTGTCATCGACATCGCAACATCAGATGGTAACCATCCCAGTAATGCAAGCCACCATCACATCATCGGCCATCCCTCAAATATCTCAAAACATGGTCTCTCAAGGACCAAGCATATTGATCGCACCATCCACCACCCAAATCCCAATCATCAATACGATGGTGCCTCTCATCACCACAACAAACACCATTCCAAATCCACCACCACCTCCACCACCACCACCACCCAATTCAAACACATCAAACCAATACAACATTGTGTTGCAAGCTACTTAACAAGCTGCCTATCAAAAGGCACTCCAACAAATTCAAAATTGACAAGTTGCACAACTACCTGCTCAACAAGCGCAAACACAATTAGCTCCACAATAGGCCACTCAAGCAGCACAAGCCACTCAAGCCACTCAGGCTGCTCAAGCCACACAAGCCACACAACCTGCGTAGATTGCACAAGCTTCCCAACAAGCACAAGCCCGGGCTCAGGCACAACCACAAGTTCAAGCCCAATACCAAGGTCAACAAGCACAAGAACATGCACAAGCGCAAGCACAGGCACAAGCATAGTACCTCGTACGAAAAATAAGTAACCCAACATCAAGCATATCAGCAAGCACTAAAGTAATACCAAGAGAATCAAGAAGCAACCTGATTAGCAGCCCAACAACAAGCATTGTTGGTGCAACAACAATAGCAAGCTCAACAACAGGCACTATTAGCGCAACAAAAATAGGATCAACAACAAGCGTTGTTGGTACAACAACAATAGCAAGCTCAACAACATGCACTATTAGCGCAACAAAAATAGGATCAACAACAAGCATTGTTGGTACAACAACAACTGCAAGCATACTTGGTGCAACAAAATGTGCAAGCACCATCCACCAACACACCAACCAATCCACCCATCCCGCCAACAATTAAACCACCGCAAAACACCTTCACTCCATCTCCTGATCCACAAAACGATGTGACAACATAAATCAAGTTGCTCTTGCAACAAGTGATTGATCTTCAGTCAGGGAAAACCATGAAGACACCCAACAACTTGTGTCTGTATCAATTTGATAGGAGTCTTGCAATGAAACCATTCCCAAAGGGATTTGAAATCCCCAAATTTGATAAATATCGTGGGACAGGAAACCCTGAAGATCACATCAGGGAATTCCAAGTGCATTGCATGGAAGTCTCATATGACGATACATATGTGATGTAGCTATTTTCTAGAAGTTTGGTTGGCCAAGCCATGGAGTGGTTCTCTCGCCTTCCTCCTGGTATCAAAAATTTCCAAGAAATAGTAGACACATTCATAAAAAATTACGCATTCAATATCAGTATGAATGTCAATCTAGAGGAACTATCAGCTCTGAAATAAGGTAAGAATGAATCATTTGCTTCCTTCCTGCAATGATGGCAATCCAAGGCCAATCAGAGCAAATGGGCCATGCCTAAAGAACAAAAAGTTTACACCATCATCTCCAATCTCAAAGGAACCTTGGCCTTTCATCTCAAGGTGCAAGGTATCACCACATATGACCAATTGATCTCCAAAGCGCTTAACATTGAACGAGCCCTTATTGCACAAGGAGGGTCATCCACATATCCTGAACAGCAAAACAATCACCCATCCACCAACTATAATGACAAACCCCGCACATGGGCGAAGAATAGAAACATTACCAATGATGGTGTTGTCGACACCAAAGTTGTCATCAGTGCTCCTTGAAAAAACACACTAGCACCCCAACAACAACCCCCCAAAAAAAATTAGAATAATCATCAAACTAACACAGTGACTCAACAACCAAACAATCAAACAATCAACATTGTGAATGATCAAAGGGGACCACCTCAGTGAAAAAAAAACTCCCCCAAGAGGAAATACATAGCCCTTGGGGAATCAGCTGAATCCATCATGAAGAGGCTAGTGGCAGAAAAACTTATCATAATCCCCACCTATGAAAATTATCAAGAACCCTTGGTAAACTATCATGGTATAATGAAAATCACCTTTATGATTTCCACAAGATCAAGGGACACACAATTTCCAGTTGCATGAGGTTGAAAATTTTGATTCAAGACCTCATTGATGATAAAATCATAAATGTAGAACAACCACCGGGAAATCAAAACCTCACGATCTACATGAATCTGATGCCCAATCATAACAACAAAGGGAATAATAACAATGATATGGGGGAAAGGTGTATTCAAAAGTGTGAATCATGTATACGACCATGTCGTCACATCCCTAGATGAGTATTGCACTACTATCACCATCAAAGGACCCCAAGTTGATTGTGGAGTCACCACAAGAGGCGAAGAAATCACCATCATAGGGTCATCTCATCCAAACAGAACATCCAGCTCCAACCCAAGGTCTACTCCTAGTGGCTATAATGTCCTTGACCAATTGAAAAGAACCCCAGCTCAGATCTCCATCATGGAGTTACTGAATATTTCATCTTCCCACCAGAAGATCCTTGAAGAAGCATTGGCTTCATCCACCATCTTTGTAGATCTTGACGTTGAAAAATTCCAATCTATGGTCGGAAACGTCATTACCCAAAATCTTCTTACATTCTTCGATCAAGACTTTCCCGCATAACCATCTCACAATCGTGCACTCCATTTGGAAGTCCTAGTGCATAGGAACAAATTCAAGAGAGTCTTGGTGGATGGAGGTGCAGGTTTCAACATTTTTTCCCTCAACCTCATAAAGAACCTGGAAATCTTAGAGGATTCCATTGAAAAAGGAAAAGGCATCACAATCAAGGTTTATGATGATCAAGAAAGACCAAGAGGTCACTATCCATAGAGATCCTGAACCCTTCTCTTACTGCAAGATCCTATAGGAAAAATATTACAAAATCTCCTAAGTTCCTAAAAATGATGAAGGCCCATCAACTCCATACATTAACCCAGCTACTCTCACCTCCACTTATGTGACAAAGACACCTGCCATCCCTGCCATCTTTGATATAAAGGTCATAATTTAAGACAATGGATGTGGAAACTATACAATTCCAAATGATGCTTTTGTGGTAGGAGTGTTACCACAATCTCCTAGGTCACAAGGATGACCATAATCAAATGATGCCTCATCATCCCAAACATTCACTACAGGCTCCTCCAGCTTTAGAAGTTGAGGAGATATCGATTGGGAAGTAATAGAGGAGGACCCATCCCATCTCCTGTATCAAGACAATAGACTAGTAGTTGATCTACCTATGGGTGATAACGGTAAAGGCTTACAAATGATGCTTGCAATGGGCTATGATAGAAACAAAAGCTTGGACAAAATGACAACGAACTTCTAGTACCCATCATTCCTAAGACGCGAATGAAAAATGTTGGCCTTGGATGTACCCCTCTGAGTATAACCATACATGGCAGAAATCCCCTGGCTAAGAAGATCAAAACTCCTTAGCAAATGGTAGTTGCCCTTCAATTGTCTGTATCCACTGGTCAGCCCTTAGACAATTTCATGTTTGACATAACTGATGTTTTCAATAGTAATGATGAGGAAGATCCCATAACTTACCTAATATTTTTGAGAATTCCTCTATCCTCATGATTAGTACCGTGTCATTTGATTCAACCAGTCAAACCCTTGAAATCAACCTAGCATACCCCTAGCTCATTGTTTACAACCAATGAGGACCGCCAATTTTGGACACTTTCAAAAATGATGAATTGCTCTCAGAATTCATGTGGCTGCGGAGCACTATACCATGCAAAGATCACAAGGCTAGGTTTGATATCATTCTAGACACACAAGCTTATTACGGGGAGATGATTGAATCCTTTAGTCACAAAAGTGAAAATTTGAGAATAATCTCAAGGTCTTTGAGTGAAAACCACACGATGACACTCTCTAACCCTAAAATTGTAAAAACAAAGGACGTATCGAATGGTGAAAACCTCTCTAAGGCACTCGAGGATGAAGGATTCAATCTTCCTCTCAGTGCTCTACATTAGGAAAAGTCAGCGGTTCCAGCCGAGAAGTGTAACCCAGTCAACTTGGGAACAGAGGAAACTCCGTATATCACATTTTATGCTAAATCATTGATTACAGAAGAACAAGAGCTCCTAGCTACTTTCTTAAGGGAGAGAAAGGTCAACTTTGCATGGAGCTATGCCGACATGCCCGAGATTGATCTAGAGATTGTTGTCCATCATCTAGCAGTTTACCCAGAAGCAAAGTATGTTAGGTAGAAACTTAGGAAAATGCATCCCTAGTTAGCCTTGTTAGTCAAAATGGAATTGAAAAAGCTACTTGATGTAGGGTTCATATGACCAATTGACTATCTAGAGTGGGTATCAAATCTGGTTCTTATTTCAAAACCCAATGGGGGCATCCGTATATGCACAAATTTCAAAGACCTAAACAAGGAATGTCCCAAAGATGACTTCTCACTTCCCAACATTCATATGATCATAGACATGACCACGGGACATGAGATCCTTTCACTTATGGATGGATTCTTTGGGTATAACCAAATCATGATAGCTAAAGAAGATCAAGATAAAACAACTTTTACTTGTCCATGGGGGACATGCTGGAACATGATGTCATTTGGCCTAAAGAATGTTGGAGCAACATATCAGAGAGCCATGATATTAATCTTGCATGACATGATCCATAAGACTGTGGAAGATTATGTCGACACCATATTGGAAAAATCTAGAAGGAGACAAGACCACATAGAAGCATTAAGTGCCATCTTTGACAGACTGGAGGACTACAAGGTTTTCCTTAATCCAAAGAAGTTCGTCTTTGGAATACAATCAGGGAAGCTATTGGGATACATTGTTTCTATGAGAGGAATTGAAAAATATCTTGCTAAGGTAAAGGAAATCCTCGAGATGGAGGAACCTAATACAATGAAACAATTGAGAGGCTTACAAGGTAGGCTCCAGTCCATCCGCTAGTTCATAGCTCAGCTAGCAGACAAGTCAATCCCCTATTCTCACCTACTCCACAAGGGGGTAGCATACAAATGGGATGACAAGTGCAATCATGCCTTTAATAAAATCAAATAATATTTACTCACACCTCCAATGCTTATGCCAACAATCCCAAGAAATCCTTTAATACTCTACATATCAGCAATAGAAATAGCTCTCGGTGCTCTCCTAGCTCAACACGATGAAAACAGAACAAAGAGAGCCATCTACTACATTAGTTGGACCATGGTAGGGCATGAGTTAAACTATTCCTTCATTGAAAAAGCTTTCCTAGCAGTGGTGTTTTCCTCACAGAAGTTCAGACACTACATGTTAACACACAAAATCAAACTCATTGCCAAGATTGACCCACTCAAGTATCTATTTTCCAAAGTGGTGCTCATATGAAGGATGGCCAAGTGGGTCATAATCCTATCAGAATATGGCATTGAGTACGTAGAGTGTAAGGCTATCAAAGGGCAAGTTATTACAAACCAATTGGCAAGCACCAATGTACTAAGAGAATCTGCCAATTTCAGAGCTCCCTGATGAATCCATCTTCAACTTGAACATAGCAGACCACTAGAAGTTATACTTTGATGGCTCCTACACACAACATGGATTGGGAGCTGTTGTCTTTTTCATCACTCCACAGGGAGACTACATACCAAGGTCCTATAAGTTGGCATTTCCCTGCACAAACAATATCATAGAATATGAGGCTCTAACCATAAGACTTAGAATAGCAGTGTAGTGGCATATCACGACTCTCAAGGTATATGGGGATTCACAGTGAATAATCAATCAAGTGAATGGTAAATATCAGACTAAGGATGACAAGCTAACCCCATACAAGAAATTGGTGGAAAGTATTAAGGATTTCTTCATTGAGATCACATTCGAGCAGATACCTAGAGAAAACAATAGAGCAACAGATGCCATGGTAACAATTGGATCCCTATTGGATACCCTCGCAATGTCCCAAAGCATGAATTCCTAGTAGAGTAGCATCTCGTGCCTGCATTCGAGGTACTATTATGCCTTGCATAACAACCCCACTTTGATCTGGATCAAAATGGGTCCCCCATTTTGTGTCTTTTCCTCTTTGGCCTTTGGTTTTCTGCCTTAGGCATTTTCCTTTCAAAGTTCTGTCAGAGGCAGAACCGGGACCAATACCAGACTTGGAAATTCCTTCTTTGTTTTGGTTTTGTTTCATCATCGATTCCAGTTCTGACTGTTCTTTGTCTTCTTCCTTTGTTCTTTATCGGAGTCGGGTTCGGGCCCGATACAGAATGTTGAACTTTTTTCTCAAGTTCCTCGTTCAGGCCCCATTCCGGGTCCGATCCCACCTTTTCTTCTCTCTTCATTGGTCTTTGTCAGTTTCTGTCCGTTGTCTTAGGTATTTTCTTTTCAGCCTTGGGCATTTTCTCTTCTTTTTCTGGCGGACCCGAGACCGGAACGGAAACCGAACTTGGAACTTCTTCCAATGTTCTGTTTTATGTTTCTTCCCCGAGCCCAGTTCCGCCTATTTTGTTTTTTCTGTCTTCTGCATCTTGTGTTTTTTTGGGAAACTTGAGACCGAGGTTAGAACCATATTCGAACCAAAAACTTCTCCAAGTTTCAGGTTCAGATTCTGTCCCGATCCTAATTCCGTTTGTCCCGTTCTTTTCCTTTTTATTTCTTTTTTCTTTGTTTTGGGGTTTTCCTTCCCCTTTTCCTCTCTCTTTCTGTTCCTTTCTTCCTCTTTTCGGGTGACGTCGGAGGTTGGTTTGGAATAGAATCTGAACCTGAAACTTGGAGAAGTTTCTGGTTCAGATTTGGTTCTGACCCCAGTCCCACTTGGTTCTTCGTTTCACTCCAGCTTCGCCAGCGTTTTGTTCTGCCCTTTGCATTTTGGTTTCCTTCGCAGACGCGAATCCAGGACACGGTGTGAGCTTGGAAATGTTGATTATTTCCATGGCTTATTCCCATCCTGACTCCAGTCCTGGTTCCGATTTCTCTTTTGGCCCCACCCCCGCCAGTTTTGAAGGTAGGTCTTGTTCCCGGTTGAATTTGGTTCCGCCTCTACCAGAAGTAAGCCTTTCCTTTCAAAGTATAGTAAAAATGAGAAGTGTTCTAGCTAAATTCGAGGATGATATTTTTGTAGTTTAGAAGACTAATGTGGACCTTGTTTTGCAGGGTCAAGTTTTGTGTGTGGTGATCTATCTCAGGGAGTCGGCCAGAGTTTTGAAGCTCGGTGGAGGGTCTCGCCGACTAAGCAGAGTCTCCTCGAAGGGTAATGGGCTTTTTCCAGAATAGAGTAACTTCATCGTGAGATCTCCCTAACCATGGGAAGTCATGCTGACAACAAAGAGGAGGCCCCAAACGAAATCAAAGGTTCATCGAAGGATGAAACCTTCGGCATAATCTCTGGCTGAAGAGGTGAGGTCACGGCGACAAAGCGGCATCGGCGGGAGTCATTCCCCTTCAGTATATGGTCTCGGCGAATTCATAAGGTCACACCGACATGCTACAAAGGGATTTTATCAGTGATCTTTAGTGAGAGAGTTAATAAGTCTTGGTGACCAAGGAGTGAGCATGCAGAGGCTTTTTCTGAGACATGAGGTTTGTATATGACATCTCCCTGATGAAGGAGGGTTACAGCGATACATGTGGAACAAGGGAAAGCATATCGATGTGACCACAAGAGAAGTCTTGGCGACAATAGAGTTCAGCAAAAGGAAGCTTCGGTTGGTGTAAAGTCTCGCCGACTGAAGGAAGTCTCAGGGATATGGAGGAAGCCCGACGAGAGTGAAGGGAATCGGTGAAAGGTCTCGCCGAAGTTAATAAGTCTCACCGACTGAAGGAAAAGGAGCTCACGGAGAGGAAAGGCACACACCAAGAGGTCTCAGCGAAATGAAAGGTCTCGCCGACATGCTGGGAATGAAAGAAATGGATATCGGTATAACTGAAGAGAGGTCTCGCCAACATAAGAGATTGCCAAAGGATGATGAATTCGGCATAGTGTCTGGCTGAAAGGAGGAGGTCACACCGAAAGAAAAGGAGCCTAGAGAAAATAAAAGAGAGTCAAG
Source organism: Sequoia sempervirens (assembly GCA_007258455.2). Taxonomy (NCBI): domain Eukaryota; kingdom Viridiplantae; phylum Streptophyta; class Pinopsida; order Cupressales; family Cupressaceae; genus Sequoia; species Sequoia sempervirens. The sequence goes on along the minus strand of VDFB02256132.1, from coordinate 178,180,216 downwards.
AAGACTCTAAGCGAATGAGGTGCCTTCACTGGGATGTCTTAGTGACATGGAAGATTCTTGCCGAAGACAAGGAGGGCTTAGTAAGAAAGGAGAAATTCAAGGTAATGTCTCCCCGATACAAAATATACTCGCCTAGAGAAGAGGGAATTCAGCATGTGGTCTTGCTGAGTTCATGTAGTCTTGCCGATTGGTTTTGTGAGCTTGATAAGACTTCTCTTGCTCGCTCAAGCGTTTTACCGACTGTCTAATGTCATGCTGATGGTTGATACCAACGATGAAATAACATTGGGGAGACACCAAGAGTGTCTCACCGACATGTGATGCTAACAAAACCACTTTTGACCGCCAAGGAATCCTACGTGGCCTGTGATCATAAAATCAAAGAGAGCTAAGATGAGCCATTGCTCGATTGACCACTTCTGTGAAAGAAAGACTAATAGAGGGCGACCAGATGGATTCCTATTGAGAACACTTGACGACAAATCTACTCAGGCAACGATGTTTAGATCCACAAGGAGGCCCGATAGCACTTCCAGAGGACAGTCAATGAATAGGGAAGTCCACGACATAAAGGAGGCCGAAGGAAGCTGTGACTTAGAGGGACACCTGTGGTGATTACTGACAGAGGCAGATTAATATTAATGGTAGGATATTCTGAGCATTCACGGCAACTCTGTGCTGGAGTTTGAAAATGGACACGGAGGCGTGGGAGTTATGACGGTAGCTACAAAAGATCTACAGATCATTCCAGGAGACAATCTCCACCGACATAGACGACAAGGATTCAAGTTTGGTGCATCACCGACTTTCTTTAAAGATCTGAATGCCGACTCTCTTGGATGCAGATATTTTGTAAACCCTAGTGTAGGGGACAACACATTCTGGCCGGTACATTCTGTATATAAGGCATTCTTGCCTCTTGGTAAAGGTTAGCACTTCTAGATTAGAACTTCTAGGTTTAGAGAACTGTTAGGAGTTAGTCAATTAGCAAAAGGAGAGAGATTTGCATCTTGATTCTGAGTAATGAGAAGTTTCTCTTGTCTTCTTGTTTAAACAGTTAGACTTCAGTATAGACTTTAATGTATTTCCTGAATTATCTTAGTGTAGTTGGAAATAATTTGGAGACTCATATTCTTTGTACACTGGTGATTGTGCCATCTTTGTAAATATTGTTTATTTCTTTTAATAACAGTAGAAGAAATCAAAGTTTAATCCACTTCATGTTGTGTTCCTGAATGATATTTATCTTAATTTGATCATTTGATTTGTGAAGTCTCCAAGGAATGAAAGGGTTATTTGTGTTTTATTTAATGATAGCTAAAAGTCTGTTATTTGAATTAGCACTATGAATGAAAGAGGTTGTGTGTCAATCACAAGCTTATTTTTTTCTGCAGTTTGAGTTTATAATTCCTTGAAGTTAACAAGTCTGGTTAAGACTGGATGAACTATTGTTCTTTTCTGTTTTGAAACCCTGATCTATCTTTTGTTGTTTCTTTAAAACCCCAAATAAAGTAGATTTCATTTCATGTCTGATCTTAGAACAATCTAGAAGCTCAACACTAGCAGGCCCCTTGAATATTACTATTACATTGACCACTGAGTAACATCAGTACAGTTGAGACCCAACTACAAAGACCTTAGGAGTTAAGCCATCCATGCGTTTTCTTTCTCTTTCAGGAGAAGCATAGTAGCAATATTCTGCTTGCATTGTTGTGGTGCCAAAATCACCATCAACAGGAACTGGCGCTAGAAGGAGGGCATACAACGGAAAATTGGATAAAGCTAGGTCATCTTCCTTAGAAAGGCCCCATAGAGTTCTTCGGTCAGCTGGGAATCTATCATCTTTCATAGAACTCAAGACCCCAACAAGACATAAGCATCACCGAACTAGGGCAACCATCATACCACCCTTATCAGCTCCGCTCACTCCACCAGGATTTTCACCAATACCCCACTGGATACCCATTTATCCATCTGCCAATTCATCTCAATTGTCATCACGGTTGATTCAACCCATACAATAGTTGGCTCAACCACCACCACCCCCACCAATGGCATTCTTCCAGAATAACCCCTCTCCATTAGGGACTATCCCTGGAGGTTTTCACGATATGCCCAGAAACCCTGAGAAATTCTGCCCTAAGTACATTCATGGTGAGTCAAGGAGCGCTGAAGAACATATACAAGCTTCCAAGGATGATTGTACTAGAGCTCAGATAGCCCACCATGATGTAGTCTATAGATTATTCCCTTACTCTTTAGGGGACATGGCATACAATTGGTACCTTAACCTTCCTCGAGGTTCCATTTTGACCTAGACACATTTGGCAAATGCCTTCGTTAATCAGTTCAGGGTGTATGTGGATCCAGCTCTTTTATACCATCAGTTTGCAACCATAAGAAAGGAACCAGGTGAATCTTTGCCTTTATTCAACACCCGGTTCCAATGAATGTATAGGAGATTGCAAGATCCCTATCTAGTTACTAAAAATAGTGCTATCCAAGCGTATTTTAGGGTTATAGACCCCTTGTTAGGTTTGTTCTTGCAAAGGACTTATTTACCAGCTGATATTGACTCTCTATCCAAAGTCTATCATCTAGCTATCAAGCTACAGCAACAAATCAATTCTCAACAAGCAGGCATGGGAGGAGGTTTCCCTCCGATGGGATATCAGATGCATATCCCAACTCCTCTATACAACAATGTCCCTAGGATGTCTCCCTCCCACTATGGACCTATGTCTGAATTGCAAACCCAACCACCTATTCCATTCTTTGCTACTGGAACTCCTGATCTCTTTCAAAAACCACAGGTTCCTCAAATTTCCCATGGTCATCCTAACCAAATTGGAACATCAAATCATGGTGGTCAGCCACCTGTTGCCAAAAATGTGGAGAGTGAAAAGACAACTCAGCTTACAAATGAGGTGGAAACCTTAAAGAAAACATTGTCTCAGGATACAAATGACATGGCTCGGCTTCGATTGAATCACCCTCAAAGCCAAGGTAATTATCCCAATCAAAATAGAAACAATCATGGTACTTATCAGAACAATAGCAGTTACAACCAAAGGGGTTATCAGGGTCAAAACTCCTCTAATCAGGGCTATCAAAATCAGAATAGAGGGTATAATCAAAGGCCCATCAACAACCGACAATGGAACACATGGCCCAATAATGGGGGAGTTTCCCATAACTATCAGGAAAATGAGGATAGAACACATACTACAAACGTGGCTGACCTCAACTTCATGACCAATTGGTGCAGGCTACACGATACTGCCACCCATTATGAGGTAAACTGCCCTTAGATGGAGAAACTTGTCAAGATGGCACACGAAGATGCCCACACCTTCCAAGGGAATTCCAACAAAGGAGGTGACTCAATGGACACCGCAATGACTTATGATATCTTTGAGGAGAAATCTTCATTCCCAAGGCAAGAAGAAAATGAACTAGAGGAGGATTCATATGATGCCCAAGCTTTTTAGATGAAGGGAGGACACTTCCTGAGAAATCAAAGCAAGGGTCCATTCACCACATCAACACCTCCTAATCACATGGTCCCCCCAAATCAAGATGTTGATAATAATCCCTCTCCACCAAAAGGCCTGCCTGATCTCCATAACAAGGGTAATTCTTCGACTATTTTCAAAAGTAATTCAAGTTATAATGTAGAATTTGACATTGTTTCTAAGATGCAGAAACATAAAACTTCTTTATCATATTTTGACATTCTAAAGTGGTGCCCAACCTAAAGGGAAATAGTGTTAAAGGCTTTGGAGCAAGCTGATAAGTCAAAAGGAAAGAACAACACGGCACCTGTTGGGGACGTGAATGCAGCTTTATATAGAAACAAGGTAGGTACTCCACCTTTCCTTTTAAGTTTAAGAATTTTTGGCAAGAACTTACATAACTATTTATTAGACTCAGGGCTTCGGGAAATGTCATGCCATTTTCCATATGCAAGAAGTTGGGATTGGACCCTATCCAAACTAATAAGAAGGTCATTCAACTTGACAAAATAGAGGTTAATGTGGTAGGGGAATTGAGAAACATATACGTTCAAGTAGGATCAGATCCTAGGATCCTAACAAACATAGACGTCCAAGTGGCAGACATTCCTGAGACCTATGGTATGCTGCTAAGCTGAGATTTGATGAAAAATTTAGGGGGATATCTTTCCCTTGACTTTTCGCATATGTGGCTATCATGGAAAGGGATTCCTAATCAGATCAGGATTGAGAGTGAGCCCCGCCTCAAGCATATCATTACTGAATATGATTGCCATAATGAGGTAGCCTATTTTAAAACTGGAATAGGTGTGTATAAAAGAGATGAAATTTTAACCTTCTCTATTCTTTATCCTAAAGAGCTGCCAATACCAAGGTCCCCTGATCCTATAATTAATGAAAACCAATAAGCATTGGTCAGAAAACTGCAACAAGATTAGCTGGTTTTGGGAAAAGGTGTAGATCTGCAAAGTCTCCTGCTCCCTAATTGGTGCAGGGTACATTATCAAAACCATTCTGAGCTGACTTGCCAACCCTGCATTGACATTTTGAAACATGTTGCCCAAGCCGAGGAAGCTAGAACCAGTCACCCTGCGACCATTACAGACTACTTTTCATTTGAGGCCAAGAAAGAAACCATGTTGACCAGGGATACAATACCTTTAAAAGAGATCCCTTTTTAGATCAAACCTACTCTAGACACATGCCCGAATCAACATATTAATAAAGAACAACCCCAAGTTTTTTCAAACACCCACTCACAAATGAAACAAAACTCAAGGAGTCAACCGAAGGGACAAATAACGGCCCGGAAGATAACCACGGGTTACATAATGCAGCTAAGTAGGAATTGGAGAAAGTACCTAGAGAACCTTTAGACAATCCTTTTCCTATGTCTAGTCCAAGAGATCAAGAAGTCCCACCTTTGGTTAATCCTATTCAAATATCTATGAAAACTTTAAAAGGATTAACTCTTGCTTGTGATCAGTTGTGGACCCTTAACTTTGATGGATCCAAGTCCAAGACTGGTTGTGGTGTTGGAATTGTACTAACCTGCCCGAAAGGGAAAGTTTTCTTTGCTTCTTATAGGCTGCAATTTGAATGTACAAACAACATGGCTGAATATGAAGCCCTAGCTCGAGGATTAATGTTTGCACACAAGAAGAAAGTTACAGCCTTGATGGTCAAGGGAGATTCATAAATTGTTGTCAAGCAAGTGCGCAGCCAGTATAGCTGTCACAATAAAAGGATGGCTGCATATAGAAATAGGGTATGGAATTTAATCAAATATTTCGATGCTTTTGGGATTACCTTGATCCCTAGAGAAGACAATCAAGTAGCTGATTCATTGGTTGTTGCTACAAGCACCTTGGAACCTATGCAAGGCTCTAAGTTTAAAATATTCTCAGTGGAACTGATGTCCACCCCAGCTGTTCCTAACAATATAAAAAATTTCCAGGTCTTTGATGATGATTGACATATTCTTGCTTTCCTAGCAAGTTCTGATGTTTTCAAGGGACAAATTATTGATGAATCCAACGAAGATCAAGGGGATTGGAACCCTGAAGAATGTGATGCAGAAGGGGTCCTTAATCTGAAAAGTAATAACATTCCCAAGGGAATGGTTGCTTTAGAAAGAATCTTCGACTCAGACCCAAGGGCTCGAGAAAAGGCGTCAGCTGAAGAAAAGGGAGGCGAATATGAGACAGTTAACTTAGCTGATTTTGGACGTGCAAGGAATGTCTATATAGGGAAGGCCTGCCCTGAGGTAATTAGAGAAGACATACTGAGGGCGCTTAAAAAGGATATTGTTGTGATAGCTTGGGGGTATGAAGGCCTCTAGACATTTGATGCTTCGGTTATGACTCACACTATCCCCTTGAAACCCAAGGCTAAACCCTTCCAACAGAAGCAACGTCCTGTCAACACCCTCATTGAGCCATTGATCTATAAAGAGGTTCAAAAATTGCTGTCTGTAAGGATAATTTTTCTTGTGCGCCATTCAACATGGGTGGCTAACTTAGTCCTAGTCTGTAAGAAGAATGGGGAGATTAGGTTAGGCGTTGACTTTAGAAACCTAAACAGGGCTTCAGAAAAGGATAATTACTCGCTCCCTTCCTTGGATGAGGTATTACAGACTGTCAATGGAGCACAGATGATGTCATTCTTAGACGGTTACTCAGGGTACAATCAGGTGATGGTCGACTTTGAGGACAGGATGAAGACGACTTTCACTACCAAGTGGGGGACGTTCGGATACAGAAGGATGCCATTTGGTTTGATAAACACTGGAACAACTTTCCAATGTGCCATGGACATAGCTTTCAAGGACTTAATTGGAAAATGCATTATTTTTTACATAGATGACTTGACAGTGTTCTCCAAGGACCAATTGAATCACGCTACAAACTTAGCCAAGGTTCTTCAAAGATGTATCCAGTATGGAGTCTCCTTGAATCCCAAAAAGTGTGTATTCAGAGTTTCTGAAGGAAGGCTCTTGGGACACATAATTTCAGAAAGAGGGATTTCAATCGACCCAGATCAAGTTGAGTCCCTCCTCAAGATAGCCATACCAGAAAGCAAGAAGGAGATGAGGTCCTTCTTTGGAAAGATCAACTTCGTGAGGAAGTTTATTACAGGCTTTGCACAAATTATGAAGCCCTTGAATGAGATGATGAAGAAGGATGCCAAAATAGAGTGGAGTGATGAGGCAAAGGCCGCATTTTCTCAAGTCAAGCGATCCATTTCGGAAGTTCCAGTCCTCACTAGCCCTGACTACTTGAGGTAGTTTTATATTTATTTTTTTTGCTTCTGAGCATTCTTGTGCAACTGTTTTAACTCAGCAGAGAGAGGAGAGGGAAGAAAGGACAATTGCTTTCATGAGCTCTCCATTCAAAAATGTTGAAGTTAAATACCCACCTCTTGAGAAGCAAGCTTTTGCATTGGTCCGAGCTATTAAGAAATTCCGACATTACGTTCTCTGAAGTCAAGTCGTCGCTGTAGTTCTGGATGCAGCTGTGAAGTCTTTACTAATGCAGAGTGATCTGGGAGAAAGGAGGGGCAAATGGATGGCCATCCTGCAAAAATTCGATCTGGAGATACGTCCCATGAAATTAGTCAGGGGAACGGGTTTGTCTCAGTCCATGGAAAACAGTGGCGACAACATCATCTGTCAGCAGTACACGACCCAGTCTTTCTCTAACGACCCCTGGTATGTTGATACCATTTGCTTTATGCTCAACAATCGATGTCCAGCAGGAATGAATGCAACTCAAAGGAGAGCCCTAAGAATGAAAAGTTCTCATTACATGCTCAAAGGAGGGTTGTTGTACAGAAATAATTTCGAGGGGGTATACCTGAGATGCCTTGATCATCAAGAGGCCAAGCAGGTGATTTCTGAGTTTCATGGGAAGTATGGCATAGGTCATGGTTCTACTAATTCTTTGGCACACCAGATCCTCTGGTCTGGTTACTACTAGCCCTGTGTATTCAAGGATGCCTATCAGCATGTGAGAACATGCCACATGTGCCAAGTTTCTCCACCAAGGGAACGCCATTCAGCTATGCCATTGCAACCCGTCTATGAGGTAAGGCCATTCGCCCAATGGGCACTGGATTTTATTGGGGTGATTAACCCAAATTCCTCTATAAGACACAAGTTTATCTTGACTGCTACTGACTACTACACAAGATGGACAGAGGCTATACCCTACAAAAACAACACAATGGAGGTAGTGATCAAGCTTCTCACATAATGCATCACTACAAGGTTTGGGGTACCCTTCGCTCTGGTATGTGATAATGGTTCCACTTTTTCTTCTGCTGAGTTTATTTCCTGGGCATACGATCACAAGATTGTCTTAAAGTATTCTTCAAACTATTATCCGCAAGGCAATGAAGTTGCAGAGTCAACCAATAAGAATCTCTTAGGGGTGATTAAGAAATTGTTAGAACATAACCCTAGAGACTGGCATGCCCAGCTGAGATTCACATTGTGGGCAGATAGGACTAGGATTAAGGCTACCTTAAACACCTCACCATTCAAGTTGGTATATGGCCAAGAGCCTATCTTTCCTATCCATCTGCAAATACCTATCCTGGAGTTCATGCATAAATTTTACTCCAGTGAGAATAGGATAGAGTCCAGGTTAGCTGCTTTGTTGAAATTAGAAGAAGAGAGAGATGTTGCTTTACAACAATTCTTTAGGCATCAGGCTGTTGTCAAATGCTGGTTTGACAAAAGAGCTAAGGCTTTTAGGAAATCATACCTAGTGTTGCTATGGGATAAGGCTGGTGAAAAGAAAGGCAATCACCAAAAATTTGACAAACTCTGGTTAGGCCCTTATCAAATTGTTGAGATCCTAGGGGAAAATGCTTTCAGACTGAGTAGCCTAACTGGGGAACCTGTTCCTTTACCTGTTAATGGGTAGTTCCTTAAGCACTATTTTGAATCTTGAAATTGGTTAACTTTTGTCCTGTACATAAGTTTTTTTGTTATTCTTTATGTAAATAATTTAGTTGTCTCATGTTCGTAAATAATTTTCTTTCATGTATATAAATTTTGTGCTTCAGTTTGTAAATAACTCTTTCCTTTGTCTGAATTGTCTATTGATCTTTGTGTAAATAATGTGGTTCTTGTCTGTAAATAGCTTCATGTTTGCACATTTGTCCCTATCTCCTTTTGTTTTTCTTTGCTTTTGTTTTCTGTTTATTCTGTTCTCTGGGGGTTGATCTGTTCTTTCCATCTGAAACTGTGGGTTGTTATCTGAAGCATACTCTGGTCATTAGGAGAGAAGTGGTTTAGATATTTTCAGGTTTTCTGATTCGATGATTTTTTCCTCAATTCATTGTTTCATGCTTATTGTTAATAAAAGTTGTGGAAAGTTTTGAAAACAAGGTGCCAAGTAAGAAATCCTTCATCAGCTCCCCTGAATCTGTCACAAATCATTAAAATCATCCCCTCTTATAATGGTATATTTGTCCTAGGATTATCATATTGTAAGATTTGAGTGAAAAATCTGATCTCCCAAGTGTTGTTATGAGGTCCATGGTAGTTTTCAACCCAGATCAGATGTTTAACATCTGACGTATTGAGAAAGAATCAAATGAAATATCTGAAACCCTAGAAAAAAGAAAAGGGGAAGAAAGAGAAAAGAAAAGAAATACCTGAAGAGAAAAGAATACTCAATATGAATGGGTGGTTCCAGTATCTCTACCAGGGCTATGGACGCCTAACTGGCAGTAGAGCAATGTTGTGGGAAAACTAAAGGTATCTCCATCGGGGCTATGGACGCCTGACTGGTAGCAAAGCAATGCCCAGGATATCATTGCACAACAGCTAAGGGGTTCAACTCATGTAGTTCAAATCTTGCACATTGTTATTCAAAAGATGAAGAAACTTTATGAAAGGGGATGCACAATTAAACACAAACATTGATTCAAGGGTAGCCTTTTCATTGACTTACATTTGAGATTCTAGCTCTACCTTGGTTGTTATAACTGACCCAACTGGAGTTGTGATATTCATGAACCGGGAGTTCTGGGTAGCTGAATCTGTTAGATCCATGAAAATGGTTAAACCATTTTCCCAGCTGAGTCACCATTTGTTATGCCTTGCATAACCACCCCACTTTGATCTGGATCAAAATGGGTCCCCCTTTTTATGTCTTTTCCTCTTTGGCCTTTGGTTTTCTGCCTTAGGCGTTTTCCTTTCAAAGTTCTGTCGGAGGCAGAACCGAGACCAATACCGGACTTGGAAATTCCTTCTTTGTTTTGGTTTTATTTCATCCCCAGTTCCAATTCTGACTGTTCTTTGTCTTCTTCCTTTGTTCTTTATCAGAGTCGGGTCTGGGCCCGTTTCAGAATGTTGAACTTTTTTTTCAAGTTCCTCGTTCGGGCCCCGTTTTGGGTCCGATCCCGCCTTTTCTTCTCTCTTCGTTGGTCTTTGTCGGTTTGTGTCCATTGCCTTAGGTATTTTCTTTTTGGCCTTGGGCATTTTCTCTTCTTTTTCTGGCGGACCTAGGACCGGAACGGAAACCGAACTTGGAACTTCTTCCAATGTTCTGTTTTATGTTTCTTCCCTGGCCCCGGTTTTTCCTGTTTTGTTTTTTCTATCTTCTGCATCTTGTGTTGTTTTGGTGAACTCGAGACCGGGGTCAAAACCAAATCTAAACCAGAAACTTCTCCAAATTTTGGGTTCGGATTCCGTCCCAATTCCTATTCCGTTTGTCCCGTTCTTTTCCTTTTTATTTCTTTTTGCTTTGTTTTGGGGTTTTCCTTCCCCTTTTCCTCTTTCTCTTTCTGTTCCTTTCTTCCTCTTTTCAAGTGACGTCAGAGGTGGGTTCAGAATGAAATCCAAACCCGAAACCTGGAGAATTTTCTGGTTTGGATTTGGTTCTGACCCCAGTCCCGCCTGGTTCTTCGTTTCGCTCTGACTCTGCCGGCGTTTTGTTCCGCCCTTTGCATTTTTGTTTCCTTCGCGGACGCGGTGTGAGCTTGGAAATGTTGATTATTTCCATGGCTTCTTCCCATCCTGACTCTGGTCCCATTTTTGATTCTCTTTTGGCCCCGCCCCCACCAGTTTTGAAGGTAGGTCTTGTTCCTGGTCCGATTTGGTTCCGCCTCTGTTGGAAGTAAGTCTTTCATTTCGAAGTATAGTAAAAATGAGAAGTGTTCTGGCTAAATTCGAGGATGATATTTTTGTAGTTTAGAAGACTAATGTGGACCTTGTTTTGCAGGGTCAAGTTTTGTGTGTGGTGATCTATCTCATGGAGTTGGCCAGAGTTTTGAAGCTCGGTGGAGGGTCTCGCCGACTAAGCAGAGTCTCCTCGAAGGGTAATGGGATTTTTCCAGAACAGAGTAACTTCGTCGTGAGATCTCCCCGACCATGGGAAGTCATGCTGACAACAAAGAGGAGGCCCCAAACGAAATCAAAGGTTCATCGAAGGATGAAACCTTCGGCATAATCTCTGGCTGAAGAGGTGAGGTCACGGTGACAAAGTGGCATCGGCGGGAGTCATTCCCCTTCGGCATATGGTCTCGGCGAATTCATAAGGTCACACCAACATGCTACAAAGGGATTTTATCAGTGATCTTTGGTGAGAGAGTTAATAAGTCTCGGCGACCAAGGAGTGAGCATGCGGAGGTTTTCGCTGAGACATGAGGTTTCTATATGACATCTCCCCGATGAAGGAGGGTTACAGCGATACATGTGGAACAAAGGAAAGCATATCGGTGTGACCACAAGAGAGGTCTTGGCGATAATAGAGTTTGGAAAAAGGAAGCTTCGGTCAGTGTAAAGTCTCACCGACTGAAGGAAGTCTCAGTGACGTGGAGGAAGCCCGATGAGAGTGAAGAAAATTGGCGAAAAGTCTCGTTGACTGAAGGAAAAGGAGCTCGCGGAGAGGAAAGGCATGTGCCAAGAGGTCTCAGCGAAATGAAAGGTCTCACTGATATGCTAGGAACGAAAGAAATGCATATTGGTAAAACTGAAGAGAGGTCTCCCCGACATAAGAGATCGCCAAAGGATGATGAATTCGGCATAGTGTCTGGCCGAAAGGAGGAGGTCACACCGAAAGAAAAGGAGCCCGGAGAAAACAAAAGGGAGTCGGGAAGACTCTAAGCGAATGAGGTGCCTTCGTTGGGATGTCTTACCAACATGGAAGATTCTTGCCGAAGACAAGGAGGGCTCGGTAAGAAAGGAGAAATTCGGGGTAATGTCTCCCCAATACAAAATATACTCACCTAGAGAAGAGGGACTTCGGCATGTGGTCTTGCTGAGTTCATGTAGTCTTGCCGATTGGTTTTGTGAGCTCGATAAGACTTCTCCTACTCGTTGAAGTGTTTTACCGACTGTCTAATGTCATGCCGATGGTTGATACCAGCGATGAAATCGCATCAAGGAGACACCAAGGGTGTCTCACCGACATAAGTTGCTAAGAAAACCACTTTTGACCGCCAAGGAATCCTACGTGGCCTATGATCGTCCAATCAAAGAGAGCCAAGATGAGCCATTGCTCGATTGATCGATCCTCTGAAAGAAAGACTAACAGAGGGCGACCAGATGGATTCCTATTGAGAATAGTTGATGATGAATCTGCTCGGGCGACAATGTTCAGATCCACAAGGAGGCCCGATAGCACTTCCGAAGGACAGTCAACGAATAGGGAAGTCCATGACGTAAAGAAGGTCAAAGGAAGCTGTGACTTAGAGGGACACTTGTGGCGACTATTGACAGAGGCAGATTAATATTAATGGCAGGATTTTCTGAGCATTCAAGGCAACTCTGCACTGGAGTTTGAAAATGGACACGGAGGCATGGGAGTTATGACGGTAGCTGCAAAATATCTACAGATCATTCTAGGAGATGATCTTCACCGACATAGATGGCAAGGATTCGAGTTTGGTGCATCACCGACTTTCTTAAAAGATCTGAACACCAACTCTCTTGGATGCAGATATTTTGTAAACCCTAGTGCAGGGGACAACACATTCTAGCCGGTACATTCTGTATATAAGGCATTCTTGCCTCTTGGTAAAGGTTAGCACTTCTAGATTAGAACTTCTAGGTTTAGAGAACTGCTAGGAGTTAGTCAGCTAGCAGAAGGAGAGATAGTTGCATCTTGATTCTGAGTAATGAGAAGTTTCTCTTGTCTTCTTGTTTAAACAGTTAGACTTCAGTATAGACTGTAATGTATTTCCTGAATTATCTTAGTGTAGTTGGAAACAATCTAGAGACTCAGATTCTCTGTACACTGGTGATTGTGCCAACTTTGTAAATATTGTTTATCTGTTTTAATAACAGTAGAAGCAATCAGAGTTTAATCCACTTCATGTTGTGTTCCTGAATGATATTTATCTTAATTTGATCATTTGATTTGTGAAGTCTCTAAGGAATGAAAGGTTTATTTATGTTTTATTTAATGATAGCTAAAAGTTTGTTATTCGAATTAGCACTGTGAATGAAAGAGGTTGTGTGTCAATCACAGGCTTATCTTGTTCTACAGTTTGAGTTTATAATACCTTGAAGTTAACAAGTCTGGTTAAGACTGGATGAACTATTGTTATTTTCTATTTTGAAACCCTAATCTCTCTTTTGTTGTTTCTTTAAAACCCCAATTAAAGTAGATTTCATTTCATGTCTGATCTTAGAACAATCCAGAAGCTCAACACCAGCAAGCCCCTTGAATATTACTGTTGCATTGACCACTGAGTAATGTCAGTATAGTTGAGACCCAACTACAAAGACCTTGGGAGTTAAGGCATCCATGCGTTGCCTTTCTCTTTCAGGAGAAGCAGAGTAGCAATATTTCGCTTGCATTGTTGTGGTGCCAAAATCGCCATCAATAGGTACTAGAGTCAAAGTTCGTGTGTTAAATTGTTGGTCCTAATGATCCTTGGTACCATGACATATACACTTATCTAAGAATAGGAGTCCTCCCAACTGACATAGCCTCAAACCTTAAGAAAAACTTTGTCAAGAAAGCATCCTGGTTTGTCATCCTAGGAGGAAGCCTTTGTCGTAGGAGCATAGAAGGAACCTTGTTATGCTACCTAAACGTTGAGGAGGCATTGACTACCTTAACTGAGGTACATAATGGTATTTGTGGTTCGCACTCGAGCGGAATAACCTTGGCCAAGAAATTGTTGAGGATGGGGTACTATTGGCCTACAATGGAAAGAGAAGCACATGACTATGTCAAAAGGTGTTTACAATGTTAGTAGCATGGAGACCTCATCCATGCACTAGCTCAGGAGCTCCATCCTATTGTCACAGCTTGGCCCTTTTCACAATGGGGGCTTGATCTCATTGGAAAAATCACCCCCACCTCATCCAGTGGCCACAAGTTTATCATTACCACCACTGAATACTTCACCAAGTGGGTGGAAGCCATCCCCATGACATACATCACTAGAAAGTAGATATCAAAGTTCATCCTAAGAAACTACTTAATATGCAGATATGGTGTTCTCCAAGCTATTATCTCATATAATGGGACACCTTTCAAGAATCAAGATGTTCGTGACTTTTGTGAAAAATTCAAAATCCAACATCTCTTTTCCACTCCGTATTATCCCCAAGGCAATGGCCAAGCAGGAGCCACAAACAAATCCATTCTAAAAATCCTCAATAAAATAGTCAATGACACAGGTCATGACTGGCATCTGCAGCTAAATCCTACCCTCTGGGCCTATCAAACTAGCATCTGCACACCCACAGGTGCCACTCCCTTTTCCCTGGTCTATGGATCAGAAGCCATATTACCCATCGAGATCAAGCTTCCGTCACTGAGAATATCACTATAGAACCTCATCATTGATGAGGAGTACCGAGTATCAAGAATGAATGATTTGGAGCTACTAGATGAGCAACTTATGGAAGCATTAAACCATTTGCAGGTCTATCAAAACTGACTCAAGAGGATTTATAACAAGAAGTTTAGGAATCAGACATTCCAGGTCGAAGAACTTGTCCTTTAGGAGAATCAAAAAAACATTCCAAATCCAAATGGCAAAGGAAAATTTGAACCCAACTGGCTGGGACCATTTTTTATCACAACAAGCTACAAGTCATGGGCATATCAGTTATCAACACCCAAAGGGGAACCCCTATAGGAGCCCATGAACAACTACCATCTCAAAAAGTTTTTATGCCTAAGCTTGCAAGGTATAAAACCAAAAAATAAATAAAAAATCAGAAAATGTCTTGAAAAATGGTCATCCTAATGAAAACCTAGCAATCAAGCATCTTGGTGACCACAAAAAAAAAGCAAAAAAGCAAAAAATCCAAAAAAATCAGAAAAAGGATTAAAAAACAATAAAAACAAAAAATTGTCCTCTAGTGAAAACCACTTCGGTGGCACCTTGGGAAAGTACCTCAGTGAAAACTTGGAAAATAGGTGCCCTGTGTAAATAAGCACTTTACATCCACTAGGATCTTCGCAACTCATTCTGCACGCTTCCATCATCCATAACATTCCATATCTCCATCTGTCACCCATTCGCGTCCACATCATAGCTTGATCCTGTGTTCATGTCATGATCCCTCCTAGTACTACTCAACCCATTATTAAGGTTAGTTTGTCTTGCCTTTATCAGAGTAGTCTATTGTTTCACGTTGGGGGCATGTTCTCATCAGATCGGATTCGTGTATAATCTTGAAATCCCAAAATTAGAAAATCCAAAAACATAAAAAAATTAGAAAATCCAAAAACATCAGAAAATCAAAAAATCTAAAAAAATCACAAAATCCAAAAACATCACAAAATCACAAAATCCCAAAACATTCAAAACATATCAAAATCCCAAAATAGGTCAAAAAGTCAAAAAGTCAAAAACAGAGTCGTCTTGTCGAACTACAAGTCTTTAAGCCTTGAACGTAGGCAAGGTTGATCTTTGATCATCCCCTGAGACACTTAGTTCAGTCCTTTAGGAGTCCATCATAATAAACTAGCAATCCATCTGTTCATATCTCATCAATAATCAAGTCATGTTAGTTGAACTATGTGGTCTCTATGCATATAACATAGGCAAGGCTAATCTATTGATCGGCCCTCGAGGCCCCTAGGATAGGTCTTTAGGTTAGGTCTTGGTCAAAATCTTGGAAAACCCCAAAACATTTGAAAATGCAAAAATCAAAATATTTGTAAAATCTTGGAAAATACCAAAAATGGCCTCAAAACAATTCAGAAAACTCCAAAAACATCCAAATGTTTGAAAAAAAATCCATTCGTCTCATCTCGCTCTCACCCGCAACAAACATCACTCATAATAAAAAATTGTCATCCTCAACCTTTGGTAAAACATTTGAAAACAAGTCTATTGGTTCAAAAGTGAAAACTCAAACATCAAAGTCTCAAGTCTAGGTCAGTACGTAAACAAGTTGGTCAACTCTTTGTGTCAAATAACCTTTCATCCAATCAGTCTCATATCAAATCATCTGATATCATCATGTCCTAGGATGCATCCCTCCTACAATGGACATCAACATCAGGCATCACTGTATTTTAGTCTTAGCTAGCAGTATTGAAGAACATTAGCTTGTTTTACTTTATCTTTGTCTTTTTACTTATCTTTTTGTGCCCATTTCAATGACCTCTCGATGATGTCCCAAAACAAAGGGATTTAGAGAGAAATGAATGGGGAAATGATCAGGATATTTTTTTATCTATTGTGCTTGTCGAATATTCTTGTAATATAACCTTGGTCATGCATGCTTTGATTGGTTTGTAGGGAGGGTGTTTTAAGTGTCTTGTTGACCACATAAGAAGGCTTGCTTTTCTATGTTTTGGTCTGGGATGTCTGAAATATCTGAACTGCATTCTAAATAAGGTTTCGAATGTCAGATGTGAACATGAGTACTCCTATCTAATTGTTGAGTCAAAGTCCATCACACTAAGTACAACGCCATCCTGGTTCTTTATACCTTGATGCATCGTACCCTGTGTGTAATCAAACACAAGGTAATTGGCCCTTTTAAAATCCCAACTCCTCGGTATGCATCATCATCATTATCATCATCACCTCATGTCGTGTTGGAATCTCTTGCTTTCTTCCATCCTCTTTCGAGCTAACATGGTACCATGACAATTAATCACAAATCATTATCATCGTTGCATTCATCCTACATCCACAAACCATTATCATATTGCATATTATATCACATAGAAAACATAATCATACCATATGCATTGCATCTCCATCATTGCATAATATAGATTGGCTAAGTATCTCATAAACCATAGCATAAACATTTCATAAATCATCCTATATAATATCATGTATCCCATAAAGCATCCATTACATAATCATATGACCATGTCATTTACGTAAGCGTTATTAAAAATCCATTACATCATATGCATACATACCATCCATTTCCACAATCATATGTACATGTCATAAAATCATCCATTACGCCATCACATATGCATCACATATCATATATCAAAATATCTATTTTGCATGAACATCATATCATAACACATGCATATATCATTTCATAAAACATCATTTCATCACGTCATCATCATAACATCATAAGTGCATATCATATATGAGAAAATTACACACATCTTATCATCCATCATTGCAGAATAATATAGATCTGTTAGTCTAAGCATTTGCATACCATAACATTTTGCATACATCATAAAAAAGTGCATAAGAAAAGGTACTGGAAAAGAAACGCATCCATACATCATCACATTAGTAGAACATCATGGCATCACATTGCACAACACATAGAAATAAGATCCATCCATAATGCATAGAAGTAGAATAGGACACATTATATCAAATAAATATCATCTCATCTCATATATCATCAAAATAAATATATTGTCATGGTACAAAAAGAATTGGATAAAGTGTGTATCAAATATATAAGTACAAAGGCCCACTAGGGCTATCAAAAATGAGCCCATGGGGAACAAAAAGAATCTTGTCTCTAAATCAAAATGAAGGATAGCCCTGCTGACTGCTGCCCTCACCACCTACTCTCTCCCCATGATCCTCTGCAGGTCTATGGCCTATCCTCTGTGAAAAATATGGCACTCAGGCTGCCCTCAGCATGGCCTGATAATAGTGCATCCTATAGTAATCGGCCTCCTGAATGGCCTCCTTGTACGAATAGAGTGGCACCATGCTCTGGGAGGAGGATGCAAACATACTCTCTATTTGTTGTCATATGCCCATCTCTACCACCGCCTGCAGCTCTGTAGCCTATCTCTACTGGACGGCTTGGTCCCGCTTTGCCCGCAACTGATCTCTCTCAACTATAAGTGCCTATACCTAGGCCTATAGCTACAAAATTTGGCCATCTCTAGGGTTTTTTTGAGGCCCTAGCTGCGTGGGTGGCTGATCCTAATCCCCATCTTTGGGCGGTGTCGGGACCCTATCCTAGTGACCGTGATCCTGGTGTTCCTGGTCCTGGTCCTGCCGAAGCTGATCCTGATCATCCTACCAGTGCTGATCCTGTGGCCCCCCATCATGAACTCGTTGATGTGGTGGTGGTCCACCCACTCCCTAATCCTCATCTTCGCCTCCTCGACCTTGTCTTGCTCCTCGGCCTGTAGCCTTCTGCCATACAGAAGGTGTGCCTGACACTGTCAATCGAAGATGTGGTCGAAACCAATCTCTATACACCTGCATCGTGCCTACATCTACCTGACCCTAGTCATAAGGCCATGGCCTGGACACCAACTGGATAAAACTTTGCACTACCTCATGTGTAGTTATATAATGGCCCTAGGAGATCTAACTTGTCGTTTATGAAAAATGGCCACATACTAATCATCTGGCCTATCTTGTGGCTCGTTGAATTACCTCTGAACCCTACCTAGTAGGTACAATTCGAGCATCATGTGCTCCCTGCCCTACATCAATCTATCATGGCAGGTGAAGAAAATTTTTTGTAGGTCATCGTACCATGCAGGCCATCCAAGGTATGGCCTCCATGTGAACACCCACATATCATCCAAAACTCTCCTCCAATGAGGAATGTCAACCTGTCGAGTGAAAGTAAATGAAACACCGCCTCTGTATCACCAGACTAATGGATCATCTGGTTCCATATCTATAGGAACAACTCTTGGACGGAGCATGGCAATGTGCTCCTAGGTCCAGATATGAAGCAATGTAACACCAACCCCAAGAGCTCGTTCATTCAGGTATGCGAACTTGTGCAGATCTCTTTATAGTGAGGCCAACAGAACTAGCCCCCAGGTAAAGCAAACTCATCTCCGCACCATGCGCTCCCAAGCGAGACCCCATCTAGGACTGAAATATCAGCCTCGCTGATCTGGTGCGATGAGACCTTATATAATAGTTGCAATAACAAGACGAAAGGGCGACATAGAGAGCCTATAATGCTCTAACTCAATCTGACCCTTGCAGAAAACAAGCTCATCCTGGCCAATAACATCGTAGCAAGCCTCCCTCCTGACATCCACATCATATATCATGCGCTCTCCATGGATTGGAAATCTGTGGATTCGCCACATGCCCTCTAGTGTGATCGTCGCCTCACCTGTTGGGAGGTGGAAGGAGAATGTCTCGTTGTGCCATCTCTCAGCCAGTATCATCAGCATACCCAAGTGTGTTCGAACAGGCGGTGCATAAGCGATATACCAAAGACCGATGGCCCCTAGATGCTTCTGTTGTCACTCGGGAATACCCTACAAAGCACCAAATAGTACCCAGGACTTGTGCTCGCGTCAATATAGTATCATTGCCTCCTCCTGAATTAGGAAAGTCACCATGTTAAAATTCATCAAAAAATTGTGAACCTAATTTGTCTCAGCGTACCCCAAGCAACCTCAACCTCACTGTTTGTGGGTAGGGTGTAGTTTGACAGTTTCAAACTACACCGCTAGTAGTCTTTGACTCTCAAACTCCGTTGCGATGTCACAACTTGAGTATGCAACCTAGTTCAATGACCTAAACCCTAAATTGCAAGAAGGACCGCCGCTGTGCACTTTACAATTGTGACTGGGTTTGGAATTTAAACCCTAATTCCAAACTGTGCCACAATGTCGCTACTCACAACTATGACGCAGTTTGAGGCTACGTGGCATCAATTTAAACTTTCCAGCGGTGCAATACAGGACCGCTCCTAAAAACTAAGTTTCCTAGCCTAATAAATGCGCATGAAAATAGAAAAAATGAAGTCAGGTCAAGTTGACTCATCGGTGGTCCAGTGCTAGGTAGCCTCTGGTGTGTGTGTACTCTGTCCAAGATGTGCTGGGGAAGTTGTCTTTGCACCATCTCGCAAAGGGGTTAGAGCTCAAAATTGCAAAATCTCTATAGGTTGAATGTGAAAATGAATTAGAAATGGCCCCTCGAGACCTATTTAGGCTTAAAAATTAAGATTTTTTGACCTTGTTTTGCCATCCAACTAGGGTCTTGGACCCTTGATCCTATTTTTGCCTGACTAAGGGCCGTTTTGCACCATTTTTTGCGTTTTATCTCATTTTTTTGGCATTTTGGAGCCTTTCTAGACCCATCAGACACATTGTCCCTCTTTTTTCGTGAGTTCACCGAAAAGTCTAAATTTTCATTCAATCTCTTGAGGGGGCAGTATATAGGCATGTTTTCTCTCGTTGGGGTAGTAGTGGGGAAAATTTTGAAATCAATTTTTTTTTACTTTTGATTGAGATAGTTTATTATTTGAACCAATGTAATGAGTACTTTGCTTCAAAGAGGGGCAAAATATAGACATGGAAAATATATCGACATACTTGATCCCGATTACTAACACCATTTCGTCCCAAATGACCTTCTCAACTTATCATCACTCTTCATCCCTTAATTGAATAAATAATCATTTATCTGATTAAGTCAATCTCTCTTGTTAATTAAATCAATCAATCTGATCTAATTAACCCTAAGTCTCTATTTAATTAAATAATTCATGTTATTTAATTAAATCTCTAAAGTCACTCTATTAAATTAAATAAATTAAACCTTGTTTAATTTAATCTAACATCATCCCCTTTAGTTAAATAAATCAAATCCTTTATTTAATTAAATCTAAATCACATTCTTCTCATCCTTTGATTTAAATCAACCCATAAATATAAATCAAATAGTCACATCATCTAATCCCTTATTAAATTAATTAAACCTTGATTAATTTAATCTTAATCTCCAAATTTCTCTAGATTTTTCCACTTGCACATGAAAATACATTTAATGGATTTATTAAATCCCTATTTTCTTTCAACTTGGCATCTTTAGGGGAATATTCCTCCAAGTTTGAAAATCCCTCCAAGTGGATTTGTCC
This sequence comes from Sequoia sempervirens, assembly GCA_007258455.2. Taxonomy (NCBI): domain Eukaryota; kingdom Viridiplantae; phylum Streptophyta; class Pinopsida; order Cupressales; family Cupressaceae; genus Sequoia; species Sequoia sempervirens. The sequence continues at coordinate 178,159,420 of VDFB02256132.1, read as the reverse complement.
TTCCAACAAGACATTTATTCGCTCTTACATATCCTTGTGCATTGAGCCAAGTGGGATTTAATTCATTCTTTTTCCCTCTTGCATGTCATTTCACTATTTTTAAATTCCACCTAATTCCATTTATTGTGTACATTCATCAAAATGTGCTCAAACTTCCTCCATTCACATCTTGAAAAGTGGCACTTGCCCATTGGGTATTGAATGATCCCACATTAATCGGGCCATTTTGTATTTCTCCATCTTGTCTTTCTATAAATAAGAGGTTTCTCTCCTCATTTTGATCATCCACAATTTGAGCAAGTTTACTATACTCAAATTTATCCTCAAGCATATCTATTTTCATTAATTTTATCAAAGTCTTAGCTAGGTTATGCAAATTTTTCATCATGGAGCTCAATTGGATCTTCAAGAAAGTGGATCAACCTTCATCACTCATCAACATTGCATCATAGGAGTTTGGAAAGGGCCAATTTTCACATCAAATTGACACCAATTCCCCCATGGGATCAAGAGTGTGCTTGCTTAATTAGGATTTCATTGCTTTCTCGTTGTGTTCTTCAATTTTATTTCCTATTTTGAGCATTGTTAATGGATTTCATGGAGAATCTTGATTCTTACTTGGATTAGACCTAACCATGTGTTTGTTTCTTGTGTTTTGTAGGTATTAGGACTGGGGTTCCATAGTTCCCACTATGAATCAATGAAGGTATTTGTAATCACCAATTTTAGTTTGACAACACAAATTTTACACTATTTGGCTAGCTATTTTGGTTCCCAAATTAGCTCACTTGTCTTTGTGTATTCTCTTAAAAGGCCTTCCTATTAGCTCTAGGTTATCTTATTTGGATATTTTAGACCCTCATTGACTATTTGTGGGTAGTTGGATTCTTTAAAGCGAATATTTTAGTTTTGTTCTAGAGCTTAGAGAGTTTGGATCTATAATTTTCTCAAGACCTTTAGGCCAAAAATAATTTCATGACACATGGCTCTTTTAGGGGATTGGTTTCAATTCCCTCACAAATTCAATTATATTTTTCATACTTTTGAGGCAAAGATTCTCTTCAACCTATAGAAAGATAGAAAATCAACTATTTTTGTCAATTATTGATCAACATGCTTTACTTTATTCTAAAGTTGTAATATGTTATAATATTTCATTATAAATTCAAGTGCAAGAAAACAAATTGCACTTGAGGTGGCCCCACTTACATCTGCTCTTCAACCAATGGGGCAATGCCCCTTGTATGGTGGCAAAATTTTATTTTGTTTCCCTCTCCCTCAAGAGGTTTCTCACCTTCTTGTTAGAATCCTCATGGACAAATTATTTCTACTCAAGGTATGTAGGGGACTCACTCCTAGGCTTCTCCCTTGACTGCAAGAAGGGACTATGGACAATAGGGTTGGGTGCAACCTACTCTTCAACACTCTACATCCCCATCACCCATTAGAGGAACCTCTTGGTGGCCTACTAGTGGTGCATCCAGCTAGTTTGATTCCATCAAGTTCCCTTGATTGGATCTTGCTATTTCATCAACCCATATTATAAAAGAGGAAGAAAAAGATACAGATAATGATGATGATGTGTTGGACCCTCTCATGGGCACCTTGAACCATGCTAATGTATGGGGGAAACCAAGTGACTAGGATCCTCCTCCTCCTTGCCCTACTATTGCTTTAGCCATCTAGCAACGCTATATTTGTTTCTATGCTTTTATGCTTTGAGATTTAGCATCATAATGTACGAGTGTCATTTTTTTCCACCCAAACTTTTTTGTGAATATATGTAAATATTATTTTATAAATGATAATATAGACACTTTTTTTTTTAAATTTTGATATATGATATGTTAAGTAAATAGCCAACAAATGCATCCCCAACACAAATTTGGTTAGAAGTTATCATGTTGTAGATTCCTTTTACCTAAAAAACAACCTACTTTTTATATTTAGTATCAATATAGTACCATCCTTCATTTGTATAGTAGCATATACATATATATGTATATGTATACACAATACACACTGAGTGATATATTTGTGTATATATGTACACAGATAGATAAATAAAAAAATAAATAATGTAAAAAAAAAAAAAAATCTCTTTAAATATTTCCTACCTCTTAATATTTTTACAATATCTATTGTCATATATATATATACTCATATTTATACTTCATTTACATATATAAATGCACATACACATATAGTGTGTGTCTCTATATATATATAGAGAGAGAACAATATAATTTATTTTTAACTTTCTTTACTAAATTGTGACAAGAAAAGTCAATTAATGTCGTTATTTAGATAATATATAATAATTCAGATTGAATCAAAATTTCTTAGATACCTTCATTGCCACGGATTCATACATAAAATTAATATTAATTGACTTTTTTGGTTGTTTGTTTGTTTTCATTCATTTGTATTCCAAGGAGTTGGCTGGCTATACCCAAAACATTTGTGAAGTGTAGTGGAAACGGGAACATTAACTTCATACATGTTCCATGTTCGTATGTTCAACTTTCAACGGGAGCATTTCTCAATGGTTGTGGCAAAACCAATTTGTCATATTATTATAGAGAAAAGTCAAAGGATCCCTATTCTTGTTTTCAAGCATTAACTGCAATTACATTTAGAAACATTTTTAGAAGGTAGAGTTGTAATATATATTAGTTATACCTATTCTAATTTTTTTTACTATTTTAGTTATTAAATATTGTAATGTCTATAAAATAATATAGGTAAAATCAGTTAAATTAGATTATCATTTTTTTAAATGTAAAGGTTTAAAAAAGTGTAAAAAGAATAAATGTGTGTCATCTTTGAGTGAGCATCATTTGGTGTTGATGAAAGTGAAGAGAAGATGTGAAGAAAAGTTAACTAACTTGAAATCATGGAAGAAGTGGTGAAGTAGAGGGGCTAACTAGCTAAACATGATTATAGGTGGCATATATCCCAATCAAATATATCTAACCCATGAAGAAATAATGTTTCAACTAGTCACCCAAGTGACATGATGTTCCCCTTCCAACTAGAAGTAGGTTTCAAATGATACACTTATAAATAGAAAATAATTAATTTGTCTAAGAAATCAACACACGTTTATATTTACTTTGTTTACTTCATATTATTGGAAAAAATAAAAATATAAAAATTGAAGACAAAAACAAAAATAATTTAAAAAAAGTTATGATGTAAAATTTATAGTATATATTATTTATAATATTGTAATTACTTTAGCGTACTATATATGATAATAATTTTATATTTTGAATGCAATATGTATTTTTTAAGAATAAGTACGAGATTAGGTCCCTTACTCTTTATATTAATTTTGAAAATATTCTTTTTAAGTTTTAAAAAATTGTGTTCCTCCAAGAGAACATATGAACACGTGATTTTGAAAAATGACTTATGTATGCAATCAAGTTGTGAAACTAACATTAATAGATTAATTGACAATAACTCTTAACAAAAAAAAATTGAGAACAAAAGACAAACTATAAAACTATTCTTCAATTAAAACCACCCAAATACTTGAAAGGGAAAGATCCACATCCTCACTACTCCCACCATCTCCTTTAGGCAAAGAAGGAAAGGATACAAATTAATCAAGTGAATAAGCAACATGTTGTCATGTGGCTATGTAAAAAAAATTCTCTCAACTTTCCAATTTCAATATCAATGAGTTAATCGATTTTTTCTATACACATATATGTTTATTAATGGTTTTTAATAAACTGGTATTAAAATCAAAAAATATAAAATACCAAACAATTTGAAATTTATCTTTCATAATATGAAAACTAAACACTATAATATTTCCTTCCACCATGCCCTTTATAACGAGAGTTTAGATTTTTTCCAAATAATTAACCAAAGCCACAAAACACTTTTTTATTTCACAAAAAGATGGAGAACATATTACACCACAAAATTCTAAATCCCAAGATAGGAAGATCTCAAAAGGGAAAAACCCTATGAAAACACCAAATTTCACCCAACCTACCTCTGAAACTTGATTTGATAAAACAACCCACCATCTTTCTTATTGCCATATTGCATTTGGTCAAGATTCAATAGATCAGGCCATCTCCCAAAATTTCTTTGATGGCAACCATGATCGTAACAATTTCGATGATGAATATCATTCCCAACCAAGCATAAAAAATGGGCCCTTGAAGGAAATTGTTTACTCATTGGAAATAATGAAAGAAAGTTCCTGAAGGAAGATGCATCTTCAATGCTTCATGAGTGGCATAAATTTCATACCCATCGAGCTTAATTTGCAATGCTAAAACTGGAAGGGAAGAAAAACATGAAACAATATGGGAAATACTAATATTAACTGTTGGAAAGATGTCGCAAAGGAATGTTGTCTCATGGAATGCGATGACTGTAGGATATGCACAAAATTCATTTATTGAAAAGGATTTAAAAAATTTCAATCAAATTTAATCGGCAGGTGTAATTCTAGACTTCACAATCTTTGTTAGCACCCTCCTTATGTGTGCTAAAATGGGAGCTTTGGAACAGGGTATGGACAACATTACAGGATCAAGGAAAGAGGAGATGATGTTACTGGCTCTGGTACACATGTTTGAAAAATGTGGAAGCACAGACAAGGCATGTAAACAGTTTGACTGAATGCTTAAAAAAAAATGTGGTCTCATTAAACATGATAGTAGGATATATGCAAAAGGGATTTGTTGAAAAGGCTTCAAAAGCTTTCGAGCAAATACACTTGGCGGGTGTAAAGCCAGACTCTGCAACCTTTTCTAGCATCCTCCTTGTTTGTTCCAAAATGGGAGCTTTCAAATAGGATATGGGCATCCATTAAAGCATAAAGGATAAAGCAATGTTGTCAGATGTTGATGTGGTGGATGTGTGGATCTGTTTTTTTGTTGCTTGCAGATCACATATGAAAGTGGGCCTAAGATTATTTACAACAATGTTACTTTTTTATTTGAATCTTAAAACAGATGTGAGCAAATGGTAAGGAGATTGATGGAAGATAAGGAATTAAAAAGCTCCCCGAGTGTAGTCGGATTGAAGGTCATAAAATGGTATGTGATTTTTTGTGTAGGATACATATGACATTCACAACATAGTAAATTTACGCAAAGTTTGAGAAGTTGGTTTGGGAGATGAAGACAATAGGGTATTTTCCAAATGCAAGACACTTAGTGGTGTGTAAAAGGAGGGAAAAAATTATTTCTCTACCATCATAATGAAAATTTTGTCAATTTTTTTGGTTTTCTAGACACGCTTGCTAGAACAACTATTAGACTTTTTTATAAATATTCTGGATTTGACTATGTAATTTTTTCTTTCTCAAAGTTTTGGATCAAAACAAATGATCCATCATTAGGAGAACAAAATAAGAGAAGAGAATAGTGAGAAAAAATGTTTATTTATAAAAATAAGAGAGGCATTAGAATGAATTAAAAGTGTTTATTTATTTTATTTTAATTTTGTTTTATATTGTTTTAAATCCACCCTACTTTCTTGGTTTTTGTATCTATTCAACCCCATCCCCTCATCTTCTATATTGCCCAGTCTACTAACAATTTTTCTCACTATTCTCTTGTCTTATCTTGTTCTCCTGATGATGGATCATGTGGTTTGATCTGAAACATTGAGAAAGAAAAAATCACACAGTCAAATCCAAAATATTCATAAAAATTAACATTATGGACTGTGGAAATCATATGTCTAAAACTATTGGACTTGATAAGAACCTTCGAATATGTGTTAATTGTCACACTGTAATGAAATTAAACAAGAATGTTACAATTCCTACTTCTAATGATTATTTTAGCTAATTTCATGAAGAGGAAATGAAATCATTGTAGGTATTAGAAAGCAAGTTGTGGTACTAGTAAGTTTCTTGTACTACCACTTGATAAATTAAGGTATTGAAAAGAAAGGAGTTAAGGATGGATAAATTAAATCAATTAAATATTTATGGAAAATTTTGATAATAAGAGAGTAAAATAATTTATTGGTTAGAACAAGATAGGTTTTGAAGAGAATCTAATGATCATGATAGGAAACAAGGAAGAAGAAAGAACATTGAAACAATCCTAGGACTAAGAGTAAAGATAATGGAAAAGGTTAGAATGTTGGTGTAAATAAAGTCTTGTACCTAGTTAATCATTACTAGGTACTTAGGGGACTTATTTACATGTTAAGTTTACTTAGGTCCTAGGAAGGAATCTTGTAAGAAGGTGTTAGTTTTCATTAGATCTTATCTTATCTTTTAACTTGTAACACATGTGTTTTAGGTAGTTATGATAAGTTGTCACATGACATAGGATTAAGACACTTGCCATAATCCTGTTTAATCTTGTGTCTCACCTTGGCTATATGACCAGGCTGTCTCATATACATATTGATATATTCTTGGATAATCAATTTTATTCCAATCTTGAGCATTGCATATTGATCTCTCTTGTGCTTTCATGAAGTGCCTAGATCTTCAGTGGCTATAATCTTTAGCTAAATATTGCATGGTGTAGACTTATTCTATACCAACTCTTTCATGGTATCAGAGCTTGTGGGATTGTTTTTTGTTAGTCTTTATTGAGAGATCTAGGTTTAAAATCTTGGTGGATCTTGAAAATTTGACTATGCTCTTCTCTTTCATTGAATGATAATTCAGAGAATCAGAAAAGATTGAAACAAATACAAGATTTGAGGGTTTCCTCTTTGTGAATTTCTATTGTAGGTTTAAATCAGAGCTTGTTAGTGCAAATATGAGCTCACCATTGAGTTCAAGGGGTTCGAGAAAGTCATTTTTACCTTTTGTTTTGTCCAAATCAGACATACGAGGCCAAATCTATGAGGGTTTGAAGCTAAAGTGTGATTACTAGATCTAGAAGGTAGCTATAATTTCAGAGCACTTTGGGTCAAAATCGACCCTGCCATTACATCCAGGAGGCCAAAAAACCCTAAGATCAATTATCAAATTGTTGAATTTGAAGAAAGTTGTCCATTGAGGATTTTTTTTGCCTAGGGAGTTGTATGACCCCTCAGGTTGCATCATAAATGGAGGTCATACCATCGCTATAATAGAAAAAAGTACAAATTATAAAAAAAAAATTAGGTCGCAAGATTGTAGATTCTCACAGGTGTTGCTAAGCCATTCTCATTTTCAGAACTTTCAGGGCTCCATTCTTACTCCTACAATAACATTTTTGGGTGAATTTTTTTTGAAACTACATAATTTTTCGTGTACTTTCTAGTTGTGTAATTAGTTTGATCTCATCTATTGTAAAAATTTTACTTTGATTTTGTGGCCAAATTTGGAAATCTATATGCACCAAGATCAAGACCACTTCATTGTTTTTGGAAAGTGGCACCTGTAATCACACTAAGTATAAAGTGCCACAAATCATATTGCTTGGGGAGTTTCTTGATTGAGTAATTTGGGAGGTAATCTTGTAGTGGTTGATTGCTTTCTTTTGCTTGGTTTGTGTTCTTGCAATGGGGAAATTTCAAATTGAACTCCTAACCCTATATAATTATGCTACATGGAGAAATCAATATAGAATTATCTCATGATGAAAGGTCTAATAGGCTATCTAAAGGAAACCATTCCTCAACCTAATGATGCTAAATAATTGGAAAAATGAGAGCTTGATCGTGAGAAAACACTTGGATGCATATGTTCATTAGTCTCATTTGATTTATAATTTCATGTTGAATCATGTAAAACACCTAAAGAGGCATGGGATGATTTTGAAAAGTTGTATGGTAAAACTGATTAGCGGATATCAAATTGATAATGATTTGATGAATCTTGATCCTAAAAATTTTGACCACATCCAAGACTACATCTCCAAAGTTAAGCAATTAAGAACACGGCTAAAAGATTGCAACATTGATAAAGAGGATTTACAATTAATTCTGAATGTGTTATCCAAGCTTGGTCTTGAGTATTCCATGTTTGTTTTGGGCTTTCATACACATCAACTTCTATGGGAGCATAATATGTTGATCCTAAGTTTCATGACTTTGCGAATCTCCTAATCCAAGAGAAATCTAAGTTAATGAACACGGGTCTAATCAATTCTTCCAAGTCATAAGCATTGTTTGCTAGTGAGTCTAAGGTACAAAAAGAATCAAAGAATATTTATAAGGAGAAAAAGAACAAGCCACATAAAGAATTGGAATCCTCTCCCTCTAAAGGGAAATCATTTAAGAAGGAGAAGTCTACACATGCATATTACAAGAAATTAGGGCATGATGAAAACCAATGTTATTTGAAATAGATTGATGAGTTGAAGCATCTTCTTAAGAAGGCACAAATCAATGAGTCTTCATCATCAAAGGGTTCATCTTCTTCTTCATCAAAGTCCAATCGACATAAGGGGCAATCACTTGTTGTAGTTGTAGATTCTAAGTCAGAAAGGTGGAAAGGTGGATACTTGATTCAAGAGCTTCATATCACATGGCTTCATCAAATAGTATGTTCTCTTCATATGAGACTTGTTCATCACCACATATCCTGATGGAAAACAACACATATATGCATGTTTGTGGGAAGGTATCTATTGAAATGGATGAGAAAGCATCCAACGATGTTCTTTGTGTGCCTTCATTGTCAACAAATATTCTTTCTATCTATTAGATCACACATGATGGAGCATGGAAGAGTGTTGAGTTCACACCAGATTCTTTCATAATTGTTGGAAATAGGTTGCCATTTAATTGCAATCCTAAACATTATTTATTTCATGTATCTCCTAAGTCCTTGGAATGTGTTCATCAACACTAGAATTAGGAACAAATTAATATTTGATGAAATAATCATGTTAATTGACATTTTTAATTAATTCTAAATGTTAAGAGCATGTGAGGGAATCCATTATGAGTTCCTCGATAATAGGGGCACATGGGGTGCCCACATGGTATGTGACACTCACCTTGAGTTCAGTTAACTATTCAGGGTAAGAGATAACACTTTTGAATGCATGTAAAGATCCTAGGAGAACTAAGGTTTGATGTTTGCATGCATAAAGTTCAGTTTAGATCAATTCAGTTCAGTTTAGTTCAAAATCAGTTCAGTTCGGTTCAGTTCAGTTTAGTTTAGTTTAGTTCAGTTCAGTTATGGTTCAATTATCTTCAGTTAGTTTTAGTTGAATGCTAGTTAACTTAGTTAACTTCGAATGCATGGCTAATGAATTGAGTTGCATGATAGATAACAAGGACTACCTTCAGTTAACAAGGGATGACCATTCTTGCATGAATGGTGTTGAGAAATGTTTCAGTTAACAAGAAATGACTTGGACCCAACTTGGGCGCCCAATTTGTCTTCATGGAATTAACTCCTTTGCATGTTGAGATATTTCAAAAGGCTCAATTAAGTGGGACCACTTTTGGGTTCCTACTTTGAAGATGAAGCCTTGAAGATATTTACAAAACAGAGGTTGAGTTGCTACTTCAGTTTGGGATGCCCAAATGCATGAAGATGAGGATTTGACGTTGTTCTTCACGGTTAAACTCTACTTGGAAGAGATAGGCGTACCTTTTAGGGATAGGGATTGAGCATTGTAATTGTAACTAGGTTAGAGTTTACAAATTTAATCAAACTCTATTTATCTTAACCAAGTTGAAGAGAGTTTAAATCAGGGTTATTGTAGGTTGTGAAGAAGTTTTGGTGAAGGAAAAAGAGGCATTCTCAAGAAAGAATTGGAGCTATTGTAATCTACTTTAGAGATTGAATAATAGAATAATTCTTGGTGAAGTTTTTTCTCGATAGGGTTTCTCCACCGTACATGCTTGCGTAGTCTCTCTAATATCTTGTCTGCTTCTTCTATCAACTTCTGTCTACATTCTACAAATAGTAAAATGGATTAATCAAGATAATCACCCACAAAGAATATGTAACAAAGGAAAAGCTTATTTAGATCAGTAATATTAAAGTTGTAAAAAGTATTAAGCTAAGAAAACACCTCATTTTTTCAACATTTGGTATCAAAGCTAAGGTTGGGTAGAGGATTGGGATGCCTTTCTCTTAAAAGATTGGAGGTTTTTTGGCTTAGTGGGAGCTTTTATTATTTTTTTGTATTGCCAATTATTTTGGAAAATAAGTTTGTTACAAGAGGTATATATTCTTGCTTTAGAGGATGTTTATCATGTGTCATTGAGAGCTTGGATTCACAAGTTTGGTGTGAGCTTATGATAGAAATGTGGTTTTGATTATGTGCATCATGATGCCATGGGATTGCTCAGTATCATGGTTCAGTGGGAGCATTTGGCAATGAAGTGGATTCTTGGTTGTAGGATGGTTTTTTTATTATGTCATGGTATACTCTTGATTAGCGATTTAGAGTTGTGGCATGGTACATGTTATGATAATTTTGATCATGAGGAAATGTTTGAAATTCCATATGCTTTTGACAGTGATGGTTTGATGTTTATCTTGTTTCCATGTATAGCTCGGTATCACAGTTCAATGGGAGCTTTGGTAGGATATAGCGATCTTCATGAAGAGGATGGTATTCAAGATGCCATGTGTGACTCGGTACCACAGTTCAGTGGGAGTTGTTGGAAGTGACATGGATGCATCATCGGTAAGGTTATCTTCATGATATTGGGGATATGGTTTTTTATTGGTTTAGAGTGGTTGCTATTATGTCATGGTTTACTCTTGATATGCATTTAGAGTTTGGAATATTACATGTTCTCTTGAGACCAAGATGTATATATATGTTATGGTGCATGTGATCTCCTAGGAGGAGATTGTTAGATCATGGATGTCATGTTTATATTATTGATTCATGATTGGAGCTTTGACATTGATCTTGTGTAGTTCTCTTAAGTATTGGGTACATTAATAATTTTCTTGATTACTTCATGAAAGTGTTGTGTTGCATTTGGAGTTTGGCATGGATTGGTTGGTTATAGGTCCTCATGGATACTTGGAGAAATAGGTGAGGTTGGAGTTCTCTTATGGTAAGAGATATTTGTTGGAATGGTTACTTGCAAGAAAAAAAATTTCAATAGAAAAGACCAAGGAGCCTACACCTTGGTTGAATGTGAGTTCAACACACTCGATGGTTTAACATGCCTCCAAAGAGTTAGTTTAGATACAGAGGCTTGGGAAAGGTTTTGGTTTGGTTGATAATGGGAAGGTATTAATTGAGAAAGTTGACACTTTAATTAATGTTACAGATTATCTTATGAAACCAGATAAATTCTCTTGGTTTTAGTCATTTGCTTGGAAGCTTCATGATTATGCAGGTTGCATTTGAAGTTGGAATGGATTGATTAGTTAGGTGTAGGAAGGCCATTGGCCTTGAGTCCTGTACTTTTTTTATATTATTCCTTGTTTAGAATAATTGAAATGTATAATGTCAAGTGGGAGAATGTTGGAAATATGATGCCATTTAATTTCAATCCTAAACATTATTTACTTCGTGTATCTTCTAAGTCCTTGGAATGTGTTCATCAACACTAGGATTATGAACAGATTAATATTTGATGAAATAATCATGTTAATTGACATTTGTAATTAATTCTAAATATTAGGAGTATGTGAGGGAATCCATTATGAGTTCCTAAATAATAGGGGCACATGGGGCACCCACATGGTAGGTGACACTCACCTTGAGTTTAGTTAACTATTCAAAGTAAGAGATAACACTTCTGAATGCATGTAAATATCCTAGGAGTTAGGGTTTGATGTTTGCATGCATGAAGTTCAGTTCAATGAAGTTCAGATTAGTTCAGTTTACTTTAGTTCAGTTTAGTTCATAATCAGTTCAGTTCAGTTCAATTCAATTTAGTTCAGTTCAGTTCAGTTCAGTTTAGTTTAGTTCAGTCCAGTTTAGTTCAGTCCAGTTATGGTTCAGTTATTTTTAGTTAGTTTTAGTTGAATGCTAGTTAACTTTAGTTAACTTTTAATGCATGGCTAATGACTTGAGTTGCATGACAAATAACAGGGACTACCTTCAGTTAACAAGGAATGACCATTCTTGCATGAATGGTGTTGAGAAATGTTTCAGATAACAAGAAATGACTTGGACCCAACTTGGGCGCCCAAGTTGTCCTCTTGGAATTAACTCCTTTGCATGTTGAGATATTTCAGAAGGATTAGTTAAGTGGGACCACTTTTGGGTGCCTACTTTGAGGATGAAGCCTTGAAGATATTTACGGAATAGAGGTTGAGTTGCTACTTCAGTTTGGGACGCCCAAATGCATGAAGATGAGGATTTGACATTGTTCTTCATGGTTAAACTCTACTTGGAAGAGATATGTGTACCTTTTAGGGATAGGGCTTGAGCATTGTAATTGTAACTCAGTTGGATTTTGCAAAGTTAATCAAAGGCTATTTATCTCAAGCAAGTTGAAAAGAGTTTAAATCAGCATTATTGCAGGTTGTGAAGAAGTTTTGGTGAAGGAAAAAGAGGCATTCTCAAGCAAGAATTGGAGCTATTGTAATCTACTTCAGAGATTGAATAATAGAATAATTCTTGGTGGAGTTTTTTCTTGAAAGGGTTTCTCCACCATACATGCTTGTGTAATCTTTCTAATATCCTATCTACTTCTATCAACTTTTTTCTACATTCTACAAACAGTAAAATGGATTAATCAAGATAATCACCCACAAAGAATATGTAACAAAGGAAAAGCTTATTTAGTTCAGCAATATTAAATTTTTACAAAGTATTAAGATAAGAAAACACCTCAATTTTTCAACAATAATCCAATATTTGCATATTAGAGATATAGTTGTAGTTGGGGTGGTTGATCACCAATCTCGAGTCTACACCTCACATTTTTCTCCTGATGATTCAACAGATGTTCACATTGAGGAATCTTGTGTGGAAACTTTAGAGGAGATTTAGTATGGTCATTTGAATCTTGGTATTGTTTCATCTACTGAGGATCTTTTGATAGGTGCTCATAGTCCATCTCATTCATCTAATGTTGTACTTGATGATTCTTATGATTCAACAGTTTTAGTTCCTTGTGATTTAGTGCATCAAGACATTCATCATCTTTCAAAGATTTAGCTACTTGGGATGAGTACTTGACAAACATTGTTAGTTTTTTTTGTGAGTCCCACATTTCAGATTTGGGAGACATCGTTGATTCCATTTATATTCTCTTTGATGGAGATGATCCTTCTTGAGTTGTTGTGAGGGAACACTCTAACCCTCTTTTTCATTCTCTACATGATCATTCTTTGCAGTTTTGTCTGTGAGTGTGGATTATTTTGGACATCGTTTGGAGGATGCTTCTTTATCTTCAGAGGATGTATCCTTGTCTTTGGATTGTGTTCTACAATATTTTCTAGGAGATTTTGGATTTTCTTCTTTAGTAGTGTGGCCTACAACACTTGTTTGGATTTTGGCAGCTTTCAACATTAACATAGAGACACTTGATCATTCTTAAGAAACATCATCCATCATCGTTCTTCCTACATCTTCCTTTCAAGAATGGAAAGAAATCCTACATACTATCTTGGTTTTGTTTCTTCCTAAGGAGAGGAACATTGTTCAACACTATTAGATCATCTTCAACATTCAATGTTGAGCTTCTACTATCATTGTAGGAGACTCAACATTGAGGGGGGGGCTGCATGGTCTCTCTTCTTCTTCTCTCTTATGGGGGGAGTTTTCCTCATATGGGGTTTTATCCTTCTCCTTCTTCATTAGGAGTATTTTGTTTTTTCATCTCTCTTTTGGGGAGGAGTTTTATTCCACTGGGTTTTCTCATTTTCATCGTTTGTGAGAGATTGCATTTGCATTTGCACATGGGTACCTAATATGGCCTCATAGTTGGCACCCATATTTTTGTCATTTGCATAATAATCAACTACTCCCTAAGATGCACTTAAGGGGAGGTATTGCTGTAAATAAAGTCTTGAACTTAGTTAATTCATTACTAGGGTACTTAGGGTACTTATTTACATGTTGAGTTTACTTAGGTCCTAGGAAGGAATCTTTCTAGAAGGTGTTAGTTGTCATTAGATATTATCTTATCTTTTAACTTTTAACACATGTGTCTTAGGTAGTTTTGATATGTTGTCACATGACATAGGATTAAAACACTTGTCAGAATCCTGTTTAATCTTGTGTCTCACCTTGGCTATATAACCAAGTGGTCTAATATGGGTCTGTGTAGGATCATGGAGGGCCAAATAGTGGTGATGCAACAAAAAAGTGTGACATGAGGAAGTGAAAAGCATGCAAATCATATTTGACTTTTTGGTTGGGTTGGTAAAATGTACATTTTGCTAAGGTAAAGACCACAAAAACTGGATATCCATTATTAACATTATATATATTTGTTATTAGAAACTTACACTTTTTTGATACTGAATACATAGATATAATATAATAATATCATATATTATTATATAATATAATAATATTATATATTATTATATAATATAATAATATCATATATTATTATATATTATAATAATATATTATTACATGTATTGTATAATATTATATATTATATAATACTATAATAATATATTATATATTATATATTAAAATATTAATATTACTATTAATGCCATATTAATATATGATTAATATATCAATAATATATTAGTATATCATTAATATATTGATATATAATTAATATATATTAATATATCATTAATATATGAATATTATTAATATATATGAATATTATTAATATATATTAATATTATTAATATCTCATATTAATATATTAATAATGATATTAATATATATAATATTAATTTATATTAATTTTTTTTTGGTTCATAAGAGATAATTTATTAATTATAATGAAAAGTTACATAAATGACCAACCATGGCCAACATGGAAAAAATTGCATCTACAAAGTATTCCTACTAATATCTGACACCTTCATTAGAAAAGTGAACAACTCAATTGCTTAAAATGGATTCCACACAATTTAAGATGCAATCATGACACCAGATTTGATGTGAGATTACAATTGCAATTTTATCCAATTTAACTCATCCTTGAGGACTTTCTTTTTCTTATTTTGTACTTCTTGCCACCCTTCTGCATTATTTTTCAATTTTGTGGAGCCATCACTTTAAAATTTTGCTAGTGATTTGTTCTCATCACCCATAATAGGTGAGCACTTTTGCTACACATAAGTTTTTGAAGGAGGTAAGTTGATTGAATTTGAGACTGCAATTAGAGGCTCACCATTTGGTGGATTTGGATTGTTTACGACTAATTGATGAGGTTGCTCATGGGTCAAGTGCACCTCTGCAAGTTGCCCATTAGTATGAGTTTCTTTATCTTTCCCAGCCTCAATGTTTGGTGAAGGTCCATTCCTCAAGGAATAATTTGGTTCTACCTTCATCACCTTTGAAGGAGCTTTAATTGAGTAATGATGAGGAAGGGCATCAGACCACCAAGACTATTGTTATATGTTTTTAATGATTTTGGAACATGAATTGGCCATATGACCAGTTTCAAAGAATTTCCTACAATGAAAAGGCAACCCTTTGTAATTGAAGAGTTGAGTCAAACTACACTCAACAAATTTGAAAGTGATGCTAGTAGGAAGTCCCCTAGTGACATCCATATCCACCAAGCTATGGAAAAATGTTGTATGAGTAAAATTAGAAGTTTTTTAATCAATAGCTAGGAAGCTACCCAAAGAGTCTCCAATTGCCTGGAAATAATTTGCAAACTAGAACTATAGTGGAAGATTTGGGAAATGGATCCACACAGGGTTCACAGAGAAGGATTCAATGGGGGTGAAATTGCGATACTGTGTCTAACTTTTTTCCCAAGATGGACATTTACATCAATATTTTTAACTAAATCTTCATCTTTTGAGACCTATAGTAGCTAACCTATTAAGAATTTAAAGATGATGTGAACTAGTGATTTGTGAAAATTTGTGTGTAGATTCTAAATATTATTTTTCTCAATTTTTTTGAAATAAATCATGAGTCTTTCAACATCTCCTTTAATAACTAGTTTTAAACAAAAAAAGAACATTTTTCATAAAGTAATGTCTGTGTCATACAACATAATTTTTTTTCTATAAAGGATTAAATTTTAATTTTTGAAATATAGATTATCAACATCAACATCTAGGGAAAGGATATTTTTTCATATTTTTTTGTTGCATTTTTTTTTAATTGAATTTTGAAGTTATTGTAACTATAATTTGGACATATGTGTGCACCATACAACCTAACTTTTTGTGTATATATCAAAATCCAATCTTCTTTTTTGGTGAAAAAAGGACATCAATACCTAGGGAAAGGGTATTTTTTGAATTTTTTTACAATGGTTTATTATTTTTCCACCTCTACACAACAAAGAGCTTGATGTTTAGAGAAAAACTTATGTTTAGTAAAAATTGAAAATTAAATACATGATAAAATGAAAATATATCAAAACTATACTTTTTGGAAAGCTTATTTTGAGGGCTACAATCTTGCAAAATATAATTTTTAAATGAAATTATTTAATCCCTCAAAATATAAAGAAAAAGTGGTTATTTTTCAACATTTTGATAGGTGCAAAGGAGACTCCATTGTGGGTATGATTTAAAACTAGAGGGGTTTTATCCAAGGGGGTTTGATCTAAAGGGGTCTTATCTATCCCTCTTTAATTAAAACCCTTTAGATAGAGCCCCTAAAGACTTAAACCATTAGTTTTTTCTAAAAACAATGATTTCAGGAAAAAAATAACACATCCCAAAAGTGAGACACACTATTGTGGCAACACTCATGGTAGGATTAAAATTTGGAAACCATGGTTTGAGGAGGAGAAGGCTTTTCCCCCAACACCATTTCTCTTGCAAAATGGCATCCCTTTCATATCTGCAATCAAAAACCACAATAAAAAACCCTTGTTCACAAGGGTAGACTTCTACATTACCTTTGAGCATGGGCTGCCATGCCAAAGAAATCCATTCATGCAAATCTGATAATTTTTTCCTAAGACGATTGAACTGGCCAATTAAACTATTGGAAGGAAAAAAATTCTCTCCTTCAACAACCTCCTTCTTGAGCTTCTCTAAAAAAACCAAAACATGAGAGGAGGGGGCTGACCTAATGTGGGTTCTTGGGTTGCTTGAAGATTTCCTTCGCTCATCCATGGTTGAGCATCCCTTCAATGGTTGAGCATCCCATGCCGTAGATTCATATTTATTTTCCTAATTCAAACCAAAAATAACATCCTTGAAGGAGGGGCCAAATATAGCCTTACCCTCAGTCATGCCAAAAGCCTCATTCGTAGGGCAGAAAAATGGATTTGTGGCACTAGATTGAGAGTCGTTCAACCTCGAGGAATTAACAGAATACAACTTGCTAGAGACCCTAGCCACACTAGGGCACAATTGTGAGGGTATCGTGGGGATTATCTCCAAAACAACAGGAGTATTCAAGCTATCCCCATCGTGAGCATGAAGTGGTGGCCAGGCAAAGGCCAAATCACCATTAGCAGGGGGTTGGGCACGATGCAACATTGGAGAGAAAACAAGATCAACATGAATGGGAGTGGGTGGTGGCTTCAACATTTTGGCAGCAAAGAAAAAACTTATTTGACTTTTATATCAATAATATTAATATATTGATATATTAATATATATTAATATATATTATATTATTAATATAAATTAATATTATATATATTAATATGACATATTAATATATCATATATATATGATACATATATTTTGGAAAATTAAAGTGCTCTCCTTAATAGATATTTGTTTCAGAGAGGCACACATAGCTTTACCTAACAAATATCTATTTTGGCTATGGATATCCATTTTTCAAACTATAAATAAAGGAAAAATGGTTGTGAATAGACATTTTAACACTAACTATTCATGGCAGAGGGGCAAAGAACAAATATCAAAAATTACTAATATCCATTTTCCACCAATTTCCAACCAACTTCAGCCATTCCCATCAACTTTTCCTCAAATAACATCAAAAAGGTAAGTTAAATTTTTTTTTTTTGGATTATTTTATATGTTTCTTTTAACAAAATGTTTGTTCTTTTTGTTTAAAATTTAGGAATTAGTTGAATACTATGTTAATTTTTAAATTTGTAATTTACAACAAGGTTTAAATGGCACAAGATTTAGAATACCCTCCTCTACCAAACCATCCTCTACCAAACCTTCCTCCAGCAAACCCTCCTTCAATTTACACCTAATTGAAATCAATATTAATGAATTGAGAAACATTGCTGAGAGATACTGTACCCACCAGCATTTGCGATTAGTCACTTCGAATATAGAGGCCATAATCAATCATGTTAGGGACATCACTAGGCATCACACTTCATTTCATGAATAGATAGAGTAGAAGAGGTTAGAATACGCAAATGGTTTGGGGTATGATGACATTAAAAAACTTAGAAATATCTAAAGTTGATTCATCCCAATTTTTTGTGGACCGAAGAACAAGACAATGTGTTGGTTTAGGCAAACCAAAATTTTCCATAAAATGGTGCATCCATCAAGGCATAGTTGCTAACTTTTTGGATTGTTGGTGGATGGTTTTTGATAAACCACTCAAAAAAAATCTCAATGTCCCTTCATACTTTCTCCACAAATTATATGCAATTTTTTTTAGGAAGACATGTCAACTATTTTGATTTTAGGCATTTTTAGGGAGTGGGTATGGGTATGCCCCAACATAGAGTTGGGAAAATGTGTATTATGCAAGCCCCCTATGTTCCCCCTCCTCATTTTCCTCTCCCAAATCCATCACCCCATCCATGCCTTGTTGTCAATGCGACCCCATAGTCTCATGGCCATACACTCTTTGATTGACCATTTGATTACACAGTCATCATAGTTCACTCAGCTTCCAAAGGGTGGCACTCCTCATGCTTCAGTTGATACTAGTGCATCATCATCATCATCATCACCTAGGAATATTTGTGTTCCTCATCAGTGTACTACATGTAGGCATACATGTTTAGGTCCTCCTCTAGACACATTTGAGCATGAGGTGCATCATGCATCACTTGGAGGATATACTAGTACTCTTTCAGCCATTGACTTTGGCCTAAACACATTGGCATATTTTTTTCTACATGTAAATTTTTTTTATTGTACACATATCCTTTAAATTATGATTAATTAAATACATACTAATTTATATCTTGATGATATTTTTAATTTTGTAGTGTACTCCAGATGTGACTAATGCCATGCCTTTTACCATGATGAGTTCCTCTCAATCAATTACCTCAATTGCATTACCTATTTTGGTATATGGTTTTTTTATATCTAGTAGATATATATAAACCCCAATCCATCAACTCTCAACCCTATACCTTAAACCCCAAACCCTACATTGTTAACCCTTATCCCTATACCAAATACCCTAAAATTTATACCCTAAACCTTCAAAATTATCCCTCAACACTATACTTAAACATTAAACCATACATTCTCAACCCTTCACCCTATACCCTACCAATCCCTATCTCCTTCTCTCTCTCTCCTTCCCACCCTACCAATCCCTATCTCTTTCTCTCTCCCTCCCACCCTACCAATCCCTATCACCTTCTCTCTCTCTCTCCCACCCTATCAATCCCTATCTCCTTCTCTCACTCTCCCTCCCACCTACCAATCCCTGTCTCCTTATTTCTCTCTATTCATCCCACCCTACCACTCCCTATCTCCCTCCTCTTTCTCTCCCTCCCACCCTACCAATACATATACCTTAATCTTTAAACCCTCAACCCTATACTTAAGTCCTAATCCCTCAACCCTCAACACTTAACCATATACCTTAATCCCTAAACCCTACAACCTCAACCCTCATCCATATACCCTATACCCTCATCCTTAAAGCATAAACCTTGAACATTGTACCATCAACACTCAACCCTATACCTTAAATCCCAAACCCTACACCCTCAACCCTTATCCCTATACCAAATACCCTCAACCTTATACCCTAAATTGTCAACATTTTCCCTCAACTCTCAACCCTCAACCCTTGATCCTCAGCCCTATACTGAAACCCTAAACCCTTAGCCTTATGCCTTATACCAAAAACCCATATTGTAAGCCCTAACCTAATATCATAAACCCTAGTACTTATACCTTAAACACATAATCTTATACACTCAACCCTAAACATTACCCTTCAATTTTAAACCCTCAACCCTATACCCTAAACCCTATACTTAAACCCTACACCCTCAACCATCAACCTTATACCTTAAACACTAAATATGTACACTGTGGACCCTCATTCCTATATGTTATGCCCTTGACCTTATACACTTTTAACCATGAACATTGTCCCTTAACACTATATACTTAAATGTTAAACCATACATTCTCAAGGTCCTTCACCTTATGCCTTATACCCTCATGCATGAACACTATCCCTCAACCCTCAACCCCCATCCATATACCCTATAATATATTAATATAAGAATATAATATATAATATAAAATATATATTTGAAAAAATAATAATATGTAGCCAGTATTGGCATGGTGTGATGGTTTATAGGTGGCATTGTTGTTCTTGCCACCAAGGTTCAAACCCCGTTGGGGTGGTACTATTGAATGGTTGTATCTGGTTCATAGCTCCGGTCAAAAGTGTTTACCCTTGAATTAAAAAATAAAATAATAATGTCATATATATAATATATCATATAATACATAATATCTAATATAATATATAAGTTATAGTATATAATATTTAATACATAGTAGATTTTTAGAGTTTGAATAATGGATATCCATTTCTAAAAACTAGATATACGTTACTAATAATTGGATATCCTTTATTCACAACAAAGACCCATCAAAATTTGGAAGATCTGGAGCATTTGTTAGACTCACTTAACATATATCCATTATAAGCACTTAAATGATATCTTTTATTGATAATTCATATATATTTTATATAATATTAATGTATAATATATTAATATTTATTTATCATATATTAATATAAATATTATAAATATTAATGTAGTGTAGAAAAATGTATCCCTTTACATTTTCTCACTTGTTTGGGCCCTCCTAATTAAAATGGACTTAATAATGCCTTAATTTAGTGTTGATAAATGTACCTCTTTACATTTTCACACTTATTTGGGCCCTATTAATTAAATTGATCTTAACTATGCCTTAATTAGCCCTTTTATTCATTTACAAGCCTAATAAATTACATTTTCTAAAAGGGAAACTTGAAATTAATTAATGCTTAAACATAATATTTTACATGTTGAGCAATGTGTGTTCTAGGTATAGGGACCTAGGACCCATTTTCCCATGGTGAATGGGTCCTCCTTAGACCTCTGGACCTAAATTTAAATTATGTTTTTGGTGGTATTTTAATATCTTGAAATCTATAATTCAATGTCAGCTTGCAATATATTTGAATTTCGGGAAATTAGGGATACATACCTATAAATACAAGGTTATTTCACTAAGTTTCACCTAGACTTTCATGAGAATTTTTCAATATTTATAAGAGCATTTCAAGAGCAACCAAAGGTATTCAAGAGAAAATATATCAAAAATTTATTGCAACAATCAAGATATATCCATCATGTCAAAGTCTAATTGCATCATGCATGTTTTTGGAGCTAACATTGTGATGTAGGTTTCAAGATCAATTCAAGAATTCAAAGCATTAGTCAAGTGTTAAGATCCACTTCCAATTCATCCATTTAATGCAAGTTCTAGAATTCCTAAGACCTCCATTATCAAGGTTTCATACAAGGGTTTTTTGAGTGGTAACATAGAATTGTTCATTCTTCATTATCTCTTTCATTTCATTATTTCGTTTGAAGGTTTGATTACCAAAACAGGGTTTGACCAAGGCAAATCCCCATTCACCCAAAAAAAATTTTTTATCTCTTGTGTGTGTGATTGTAAATTTAGGTTGAAGAAGGATTGTAGACCTTTTGAATAGCATGATTTACAAAGTTGTCAAAGTTGTTGTCAAATCACAAAATCTAACCTATAGATCCGATTTCTAAATTTTTGACACTGAAACCTAGACAAATTAGAACCTACAAATCTATGTTACAGGATCCCAAAATTCTCAAAAAAATCTTGAGAAAAAACCCATTCACCCTTGGGTGAATGAGTCCTAGTCAACCTTTAGAAACTACCTCTTGGTGACTAGTAAACACATCTCTACCCTTCTTACACTGATACATTTTGGTATTGTTTTCGACATCTTTCAATCATATGGAAATCTAAAGATTCTTACATTGACTTGATTCACCTAAGGGTTGTTATTCAATTCATTATGTAGATCTCATTTCCTTATAATGAAATAAAGGAAAATAGGTCTATCTATTATCATTTTAGTGAACCCCTCTCTCATATTACCCCATTTAACCTATTTTTCATCATTTCATTCTGGTGAACCTTATTTTTGAGCATCATATCTTGTTGATTTGGAGTCCATTTTCAGCCCTAGATCTAGGTTTTGTATTCATTTGCACTGCATTGTGTTGATTTGCATCTCATTTAGGGTTCACTTGCATTAGTTTGCATCTCATTTAGCATTTTAGGTTTGCATTTTTGCATTCTTTAAAATATGGAAATTTTAAAAAGATCAGTCATTTTGCATAGTGTTTACATAACAATGCATCAATAGTCATTTACATCAGATAATTGAATCAAAATTGCATCTCAAACTAGGTCCTTTTGCTTATCATTCAGTATTATTTTGCACTTGCATTTAGACCTTATTTTATAGAAATATGAAACTATAACCTACTATCTAAAAATAGAATTTTAAATTCATA
>VDFB02256132.1:178109034-178136568 GCA_007258455.2 Sequoia sempervirens | reverse complement strand
TTTGAAGGTAGGTCTTGTTCCCGGTCGAATTTGGTTCCGCCTCTGCCGGAAGTAAGCCTTTCCTTCCAAAGTATAGTAAAAATGAGAAGTGTTCTGGCTAAATTCGAGGATGATATTTTTGTAGTTTAGAAGACTAATGTGGACCTTGTTTTGCAGGGTCAAGTTTTGTGTGTGGTGATCTATCTCAGGGAGTCGGCCAGAGTTTTGAAGCTCGGTGGAGGGTCTCGCCGACTAAGCAGAGTCTCCTCGAAGGGTAATGGGATTTTTCCAGAATAGAGTAACTTCGTCGTGAGATCTCCCCGACCATGGGAAGTCATGCTGACAACAAAGAGGAGGCCCCAAACGAAATCAAAGGTTCATCGAAGGATGAAACCTTCGGCATAATCTCTGGCTGAAGAGGTGAGGTCACGACGACAAAGCGACATCGGCGGGAGTCATTCCCCTTCAGCATATGGTCTCGGCGAATTCATAAGGTCACACCGACATGCTACAAAGGGATTTTATCAGTGATCTTTAGTGAGAGAGTTAATAAGTCTTGGTGACCAAGGAGTGAGCATGCGGAGGCTTTTTCTGAGACATGAGGTTTGTATATGACATCTCCCTGATGAAGGAGGGTTATAGCGATACATGTGGAACAAGGGAAAGCATATCGGTGTGACCACAAGAGAGGTCTTGGCGACAATAGAGTTCAACAAAAGGAAGCTTCGGTTGGTGTAAAGTCTCGCCAACTGAAGGAAGTCTCAGCGATATGGAGGAAGCCCGACGAGAGTGAAGGGAATCGGTGAAAGGTCTCGCCGAAGTTAATAAGTCTCACCGACTAAAGGAAAAGGAGCTCACGGAGAGGAAAGGCACGCACCAAGAGGTCTCAGTGAAATGAAAGGTCTCGCCGACATGCTGGGAATGAAAGAAATGGATATCGGTATAACTGAAGAGAGGTCTCACCAACATAAGAGATCGCCAAAGGATGATGAATTCGGCATAGTGTCTGGCTGAAAGGAGGAGGTCACACCGAAAGAAAAGGAGCCTAGAGAAAATAAAAGAGAGTCAAGAAGACTCTAAGCGAATGAGGTGCCTTCGCTGGGATGTCTTAGCGACATGGAAGATTCTTGCCGAAGACAAGGAGGGCTCAGTAAGAAAGGAGAAATTTAGGGTAATGTCTCCCCGATACAAAATATACTCGCCTAGAGAAGAGGGACTTTGGCATGTGGTCTTGCTGAGTTCATGTAGTCTTTCCGATTGGTTTTGTGAGCTCGATAAGACTTCTCCTGCTCGCTCAAGCGTTTTACCGACTGTCTAATGTCATGCTGATGGTTGATACCAACGATGAAATCACATTGGGGAGACACCAAGAGTATCTCACCGACATGTGATGCTAACAAAACCACTTTTGACCGCCAAGGAATCCTACGTGGCCTGTGATCATAAAATCAAAGAGAGCTAAGATGAGCCATTGCTCGATTGACCACTTCTATGAAAGAAAGACTAATAGAGGGCAACCAGATGGATTCCTATTGAGAACACTTGACGACAAATCTGCTTAGGCGACGATGTTCAGATCCACAAGGAGGCCCGATAGCACTTCCAGAGGACAGTCAACGAATAGGGAAGTCCATGACATAAAGGAGGCCGAAGGAAGCTGTGACTTAGAGGGACACCTGTGGTGATTGCTGACAGAGGCAGATTAATATTAATGGTAGGATATTCTGAGCATTCACGGCAACTCTGTGCTGGAGTTTGAAAATGGACACGGAGGCGTGGGAGTTATGACGGTAGCTACAAAAGATCTACAGATCATTCCAGGAGACAATCTCCACCGACATAGACGACAAGGATTCGAGTTTGGTGCATCACCGACTTTCTTTAAAGATCTGAATGCCGACTCTCTTGGATGCAGATATTTTGTAAACCCTAGTGTAGGGGACAACACATTCTGGCCGGTACATTCTGTATATAAGGCATTCTTGCCTCTTGGTAAAGGTTAGCACTTCTAGATTAGAACTTCTAGGTTTAGAGAACTGTTAGGAGTTAGTCAATTAGTAAAAGGAGAGAGATTTGCATCTTGATTCTGAGTAATGAGAAGTTTCTCTTGTCTTCTTGTTTAAACAGTTAGACTTCAGTATAGACTTTAATGTATTTCCTGAATTATCTTAGTGTAGTTGGAAATAATTTGGAGACTCATATTCTTTGTACACTGGTGATTGTGCCATCTTTGTAAATATTGTTTATTTCTTTTAATAACAGTAGAAGAAATCAAAGTTTAATCCACTTCATGTTGTGTTCCTGAATGATATTTATCTTAATTTGATCATTTGATTTGTGAAGTCTCCAAGGAATGAAAGGGTTATTTGTGTTTTATTTAATGATAGCTAAAAGTCTGTTATTTGAATTAGCACTATGAATGAAAGCGAGGCTGCGTCAACGTTTATTTTTCTGCGCTTTGATATAATTCCTCGAAGCTGCCCGGCAAGTCCCGTTAAGACTTGGATGAACTATTGTTCTTTCATTTGAAACCCTGGTTCTATCTCGTTTCAAAACCCCAAATAGTGGATTCTCATTTCATGTCCGGGATCTTTAGAAATTCTAAATCTGTAGTTTCTCTCAACACTACAAAATTTATTACTGGTCATACTGACCAACCTTATAACATCTACGCTGGAGCACCCAAACCGCCAAAGACCCTAGAGCGCTCAACCCGTTTCTCTTCAGAGAAGTATAGCAATATTCTCGCTTTGCATTGTCATGGTGCCAAAATCACCATCACCGTGAACTGGCGCTTTAGAAGTTGAGTGGGCAAGTATTGTCCAAACATGTTTTCAGGGCCATCTTAGAGTTCCATGGTAGCCCTCTTCGGGTCAGTCAACCAGTCATCTTTCATAGAACCTGCTAACCAACAAGACATAAGAATCGAAACTAGCAAACCCTATCATACTCAATTTTATCACCCGGCCACTCCACCTCTGTGATTTTCTAAATTAATACCCCTAATCGATACCCATTTATCCATATCCGCCAATCCATCTCAATTGTCATCAATGCTTTTGATCTCAACTCCATACAATAGTTAGCTCAGCCCCACCACCAATTCCCAAACTAATGGCATTCTTCCGCATCAACCCTCTCCATTAGGGTTCATCCCGAGGCTTCACGAGTATGCCCGTGAAACCCCGAGAAATTCTGCCAATTCTAAGTATTATTATTATCCCATGTGAGCCCATGACGGGCCAGAACACATAAGCTTCCAACATTTATCACCAGGAGCTCGATGAATAGGCCCACCTCATGATGTAGTCTACAGATTATTCCCTTACTCTTTAGGGGACATGGCATACAATTGGTACTCCCCAAACCCTTCTAGGTCCATTTCTGACCTAGACACATTTGGCAAATGCCTTCGTTAATCAGTTCAGGGTGTATGTGGATCCAGCTCTTTTATACCATCAGTTTGCAACCATAAGAAAGGAACCAGGTGAATCTTTGCCTTTATTCAACACCCGGTTCCAATGAATGTATAGGAGATTGCAAGATCCCTATCTAGTTACTAAAAATAGTGCTATCCAAGCGTATTTTAGGGTTATAGACCCCTTGTTAGGTTTGTTCTTGCAAAGGACTTATTTACCAGCTGATATTGACTCTCTATCCAAAGTCTATCATCTAGCTATCAAGCTACAGCAACAAATCAATTCTCAACAAGCAGGCATGGGAGGAGGTTTCCCTCCGATGGGATATCAGATGCATATCCCAACTCCTCTATACAACAATGTCCCTAGGATGTCTCCCTCCCACTATGGACCTATGTCTGAATTGCAAACCCAACCACCTATTCCATTCTTTGCTACTGGAACTCCTGATCTCTTTCAAAAACCACAGGTTCCTCAAATTTCCCATGGTCATCCTAACCAAATTGGAACATCAAATCATGGTGGTCAGCCACCTGTTGCCAAAAATGTGGAGAGTGAAAAGACAACTCAGCTTACAAATGAGGTGGAAACCTTAAAGAAAACATTGTCTCAGGATACAAATGACATGGCTCGGCTTCGATTGAATCACCCTCAAAGCCAAGGTAATTATCCCAATCAAAATAGAAACAATCATGGTACTTATCAGAACAATAGCAGTTACAACCAAAGGGGTTATCAGGGTCAAAACTCCTCTAATCAGGGCTATCAAAATCAGAATAGAGGGTATAATCAAAGGCCCATCAACAACCGACAATGGAACACATGGCCCAATAATGGGGGAGTTTCCCATAACTATCAGGAAAATGAGGATAGAACACATACTACAAACGTGGCTGACCTCAACTTCATGACCAATTGGTGCAGGCTACACGATACTGCCACCCATTATGAGGTAAACTGCCCTTAGATGGAGAAACTTGTCAAGATGGCACACGAAGATGCCCACACCTTCCAAGGGAATTCCAACAAAGGAGGTGACTCAATGGACACCGCAATGACTTATGATATCTTTGAGGAGAAATCTTCATTCCCAAGGCAAGAAGAAAATGAACCAGAGGAGGATTCATATGATGCCCAAGCTTTTTAGATGAAGGGAGGACACTTCCTGAGAAATCAAAGCAAGGGTCCATTCACCACATCAACACCTCCTAATCACATGGTCCCCCCAAATCAAGATGCTGATAATAATCCCTCTCCACCAAAAGGCCTGCCTGATCTCCATAACAAGGGTAATTCTTCGACTATTTTCAAAAGTAATTCAAGTTATAATGTAGAATTTGACATTGTTTCTAAGATGCAGAAACATAAAACTTCTTTATCATATTTTGACATTCTAAAGTGGTGCCCAACCTAAAGGGAAATAGTGTTAAAGGCTTTGGAGCAAGCTGATAAGTCAAAAGGAAAGAACAACACGGCACCTGTTGGGGACGTGAATGCAGCTTTATATAGAAACAAGGTAGGTACTCCACCTTTCCTTTTAAGTTTAAGAATTTTTGGCAAGAACTTACATAACTATTTATTAGACTCAGGGCTTCAGGAAATGTCATGCCATTTTCCATATGCAAGAAGTTGGGATTGGACCCTATCCAAACTAATAAGAAGGTCATTCAACTTGAAAAAACAGAGGTTAATGTGGTAGGGGAATTGAGAAACATATACGTTCAAGTAGGATTAGATCCTAGGATCCTAACAAACATAGACGTCCAAGTGGCAGACATTCCTGAGACCTATGGTATGCTGCTAAGCTGAGATTTGATGAAAAATTTAGGGGGATATCTTTCCCTTGACTTTTCGCATATGTGGCTATCATGGAAAGGGATTCCTAATCAGATCAGGATTGAGAGTGAGCCCCGCCTCAAGCATATCATTACTGAATATGATTGCCATAATGAGGTAGCCTATTTTAAAACTGGAATAGGTGTGTATAAAAGAGATGAAATTTTAACCTTCTCTATTCTTTATCCTAAAGAGCTGCCAATACCAAGGTCCCCTGATCCTATAATTAATGAAAACCAATAAGCATTGGTCAGAAAACTGCAACAAGATTAGCTGGTTTTGGGAAAAGGTGTAGATCTGCAAAGTCTCCTGCTCCCTAATTGGTGCAGGGTACATTATCAAAACCATTCTGAGCTGACTTGCCAACCCTGCATTGACATTTTGAAACATGTTGCCCAAGCCGAGGAAGCTAGAACCAGTCACCCTGCGACCATTACAGACTACTTTTCATTTGAGGCCAAGAAAGAAACCATGTTGACCAGGGATACAATACCTTTAAAAGAGATCCCTTTTTAGATCAAACCTACTCTAGACACATGCCCGAATCAACATATTAATAAAGAACAACCCCAAGTTTTTTCAAACACCCACTCACAAATGAAACAAAACTCAAGGAGTCAACCAAAGGGACAAATAACGGCCCGGAAGATAACCACGGGTTACATAATGCAGCTAAGTAGGAATTGGAGAAAGTACCTAGAGAACCTTTAGACAATCCTTTTCCTATGTCTGGTCCAAGAGATCAAGAAGTCCCACCTTTGGTTAATCCTATTCAAATATCTATGAAAACTTTAAAAGGATTAACTCTTGCTTGTGATCAGTTGTGGACCCTTAACTTTGATGGATCCAAGTCCAAGACTGGTTGTGGTGTTGGAATTGTACTAACCTGCCCGAAAGGGAAAGTTTTCTTTGCTTCTTATAGGCTGCAATTTGAATGTACAAACAACATGGCTGAATATGAAGCCCTAGCTCGAGGATTAATGTTTGCACACAAGAAGAAAGTTACAGCCTTGATGGTCAAGGGAGATTCATAAATTGTTGTCAAGCAAGTGCGCAGCCAGTATAGCTGTCACAATAAAAGGATGGCTGCATATAGAAATAGGGTATGGAATTTAATCAAATATTTCGATGCTTTTGGGATTACCTTGATCCCTAGAGAAGACAATCAAGTAGCTGATTCATTGGTTGTTGCTACAAGCACCTTGGAACCTATGCAAGGCTCTAAGTTTAAAATATTCTCAGTGGAACTGATGTCCACCCCAGCTGTTCCTAACAATATAAAAAATTTCCAGGTCTTTGATGATGAATTATTATGTTATTCTTAACCCTGTAGGTTACGATATTCGGGGACAAATTGTGATGAAGACTATGAGATAGAGTTGGGACCACAGAGGAGATGTGATCGTGGGGTCCTTAATGCGAAGTAATATCAACATTCCCCAGGGAATGGTTGCTAGAAGAATCTTGACCCTAGGATAAAGGACTCGAGAAAGGCGTGGTGTGAAGGAGAATGAGAATATAGAACAGTTAACCAGCTGATTTTGGATGCAGGAATGTCTATATAGGGAAGGCCTTCCTTGAGGCAATTAAAGAAGACATATTGAGGGAACTTAAAAAGGATATTGTTGTGATTGCCTAGGGGTATGAAGACCTCTAGACATTTGATGCTTCTGTTATGACTCACACTATCCCCTTGAAGCCTAAGGTTAAACCCTTCCGACAGAAGCAACACCCTGTTGATGCCCTGATTGAACCATTGATCTATAAAGAAGTTCAAAATTAGCACATTACTGTGGGATAATTTTTCTTATTAAATACATTCCAACATGGGTGGCTAACTTAGTCCCTAGTGCAATAAGAGAATGGGAAATTAGGTTAAATTGACTAGAAACCTAAACAGGGCTTCAGAAAAGGATAATTACTCGCTCCCTTCCTTGGATGAGGTATTACAGACTGTCAATGGAGCACAGATGATGTCATTCTTAGACGGTTACTCAGGGTACAATCAGGTGATGGTCGACTTTGAGGACAGGATGAAGACGACTTTCACTACCAAGTGGGGGACGTTCGGATACAGAAGGATGCCATTTGGTTTGATAAACACTGGAACAACTTTCCAATGTGCCATGGACATAGCTTTCAAGGACTTAATTGGAAAATGCATTATTTTTTACATAGATGACTTGACAGTGTTCTCCAAGGACCAATTGAATCACGCTACAAACTTAGCCAAGGTTCTTCAAAGATGTATCCAGTATGGAGTCTCCTTGAATCCCAAAAAGTGTGTATTCGGAGTTTCTGAAGGAAGGCTCTTGGGACACATAATTTCAGAAAAAGGGATTTCAATCGACCCAGATCAAGTTGAGTCCCTCCTCAAGATAGCCATACCAGAAAGCAAGAAGGAGATGAGGTCCTTCTTTGGAAAGATCAACTTCGTGAGGAAGTTTATTACAGGCTTTGCACAAATTATGAAGCCCTTGAATGAGATGATGAAGAAGGATGCCAAAATAGAGTGGAGTGATGAGGCAAAGGCCACATTTTCTCAAGTCAAGCGATCCATTTTGGAAGTTCCAGTCCTCACTAGCCCTGACTACTTGAGGTAGTTTTATATTTATTTTTTTTGCTTCTGAGCATTCTTGTGCAACTGTTTTAACTCAGCAGAGAGAGGAGAGGGAAGAAAGGCCAATTGCTTTCATGAGCTCTCCATTCAAAAATGTTGAAGTTAAATACCCACCTCTTGAGAAGCAAGCTTTTGCACTGGTATGAGCTGTTAAAAAATTCAGGCACTACATCCTTCGAAGCCAAATTATGGCTATAGTTCCTGACACTGCTGTCAAGTCTCCACTTATGCAAAGCAAACTAGGAGAAAGAAGAGGGAAATGGATGGCCATCTTACAAGAGTTTGATCTGGAGATATTCCCTATGAGACTTGTCAAAGGTACTAGTATTTCTAAATCCATGGTGAAGGCTGGTAACAACATTGTTTGTCAGCAATACACAACCCAGTCCTTCTCCAATGATCCCTAGTATGCAGATGTCGTCTACCTAATGCTTAACAATTGTTGTCCAGAGGGAATGAATGCCACTCAAAGGAGAGCCCTGAGACTGAAAATTTCTCATTACATGCTCAAAGGAGGGTTGTTGTACAGAAGGAATTTTGAGGGGGTATACCTGAGATGCCTTGATCATTAAGAGGCCAAGCAGGTGGTTTCTGAGTTTCATGGGAAGCATGGCATGAGGCATGGTTATGTAGATGTTTTGGCACACCAGATCCTTAGATCTGGTTATTACTGGCCATGTGTATTCAAGGATGCACACCAGCATGTGAGGACATGCCACACCTACTAGGTTTTTGCACCAAGGGAACGCCATTCAACTATACCACTGCAGCTTGTCTATGAGGTAAGGCCATTTGCCCAGTGGACACTGGATTTCATTGGGGTTATTAACCCAAACTCTTCTGTGGGGCACAAGTTTATTTTGACTACTATTGACTACTGCACAAGATGGATAGAGGCTATACCATGCAAAAACAACACAATGGAGGTAGTGATCAAGTTCCTCACCAAATGCATCACTACAAGGTTTGGGGTACCCTTTGCTCTAGTATGTGACAATGGCTCTGCCTTTTCTTGTGCTGAGTTTATTTCCTAGGCATATGACCACAAAATTGTTTTGAAATACTCTTCAAACTATTACCCACAAGGCAATGGAGTAGTAGAGTCAACCAATAAAAACCTCTTAGGGGTAATTAAGAAACTGCTAGAACATAACCCTAGAGACTGGCATACCCAGCTGAGATTCACATTATGGGTGGATAGGACTAGGATTAAGGCTGCTTTAAACACCTCACTATTGAAGCTAGTATATGGCCAAGAGCTTGTCTTTCCTATCCATCTGCAAATACCTATCCTCGAATTCATGCATAAATTCTACTCTAGTGACAATAGGATAGAAGTCAAATTAGCTACTTTGTTGAAATTAGAAGAACAAAGAGATGCTGCCTTGCAACAATTCTTCAACCATCAGGCTATTGTCAAATGCTGGTTTGACAAAAGAGCCAAGATCAAGGCTTTTAGGATATCAGACTTAGTGTTGTTATGGGATAAAGCCAATGAAAAGAAGGGTAGTCACCAAAAGTTTGACAAACTCTGGCTAGGTCCTTATCAGGTTGTTGAGATCCTAGGAGAAAATGCTTTCAAATTGAGTAGTTTAACTGGAGAACCTGTTCCATTGCCTATCAATGGACAGTTTCTTAAACACTATTTTGAGTCGTGAAGTTGGTGCTTTTGCTGGGTGATTCATATGTGCAAATAATTCTATTCTTCATGTGAATAATCTGCTGCTTTTTATGTAAGTAATTTGCTCTCTTGTTTGTAAATATTTTGTTGTTTGTTTGTTTGTCCTTTCCTTTCCTTTTTGTTTTCCTTTGTCCTTTTGGGTTATGTTTTTGTTTTGTTCTTTGGGGCTATCCATTCTTTCCATCTTGAAATGATGGGTTGTTATCTGAAGCACACTTTGGTTGTTAGGAGAGAAGTGGTTTAGATATTTTTAGGTTTATTGATTGGGTGATTTTTGTCCTAAATTCTTCATTTTATGCCCATTGTCAATAAGAGTTGTGGAAGGTTTTTAAAAACAAGGTGTAAAGTAAAAGACCTTCATTAGCTCCTCTGAATTTGCCACAAATTACCAAGATCATCCCCTCTTGTAATGATATATTTGTCCTAGGACTATGGTGTTGTAAGATTTGAGTGAAAAATCCAATCTCCCAAGTGTTGTTGTGAGGTCCATGGTAGTTTTCAACCCAGATCAGATGTTAAACATCTGGCATATTAAGAAAGAAATCCAATAAAAGAAGAGAAAAGAAAAGAATTATCTAAAAGAGAAAGGAAGGACTTAATATGAATGGGTGATTCTAGTATCTCTACCGGGGCTATGGACGCCTGACTGGTAGTAGAGAAATGCTATGAGGAAGCTAGACGTATCTCCATCGGGGCTATGGATGCCTGACTAGCAGTGGAGCAATGCCCAAGATATCATTGCACAACAGCTAAGGGGATCAACTCATGTAGCTCAAATATTGCACATTGTTGTCCGAAAGATGAAGAAAACTTTATAAAAGGCTGATGCACAATCAAGCACACACATAGATTTAGGGGTAGCCGATGTTGACTTACATTTGAGATTCTAGCTCTACCTTGCTTGTTATAGCTGACCCAACTGGAGTTGTGATGTTCATGAACCAATAGTTTTGGGTA
This sequence comes from Sequoia sempervirens, assembly GCA_007258455.2. Classification (NCBI taxonomy): domain Eukaryota; kingdom Viridiplantae; phylum Streptophyta; class Pinopsida; order Cupressales; family Cupressaceae; genus Sequoia; species Sequoia sempervirens. Next base: position 178,126,076 of record VDFB02256132.1, on the reverse strand, counting down.
GCTGAATCCTTCAGATTCATGAAAATGGTTAAACCATTTTCCCAGCTGAGTCACCATTTGTTATGCCTTGCATAACTACCCCACTTTGATCTAGATCAAAATGGGTCCCCCCCTTTTTTCTTTTGTTTTCTTTGGCCTTTGGTTTTCTGCCTTAGGTACTGCTAAAGTTCCTGGTCGGCTGAGTAGGAACTAATACCGGACTCGCTCCTTCTGGGTTCTAGTCTAGCTATTATCAATTTGGTTTAACGGTGCCGAATTGTTCAGTCCGAGTTTAAAGCGAGCGACCGATCTCGACGACCGATTGCTTTATCGAGTTTTATCGGTTACGGACCGGAGCCTGAAGTTTAGTTCGGTGACGCGATGGAGTTTTGTGGATCCGACCGACAAACTAAACCTGAACGAAATTCCATGACCGGATTGATCTTTATCCCAGATTATCCTTTCATGCCGATGTTCGACGAGCGCCTTTGTCCTGATATTAAATAGGCGTAATTCGAACGTGAATCCAAACTCGACTTTGAAAATTTCTAGTTCGGGTTTATCCCATCCCTCGGCTTCAAGCGATCCATTTTGTCCCATCCAGCTCTCGATCGCTTATCGCGGTCACATTTTTCCTTCCTTCCTTTTTCTTCATCTTGGTGCATGTTTTGTCGTTGTGGATGCTGGATGGAATCCAAACTGAAACTTTGAGGAAGTTTCAATCTCGGATTTTGTTCTGCCCCTGCCCTCGTTGTGTTTCGCCTGAGGTCTGTTTTGCTTCAACCCCGCCAGCTTTTTGTTCAGTCCTTTGCATTTTGGTTTCCTTCACAGATACGGATCTAGGATGGGGTATGAACTTGGAAATGTTGATTATTTCCTTGGCTCATTCCCGCCCCGACTCCGGTCCTAGTTCCGATTTCCGTTTTGGCCCCGCCCCCACCAGTTTTAAAAGTGAGGGATGTCATTTTTGGGTCATGTTTTGTCCTGATCCCGGTTCTGCAGGGACTCATTTAATTTTTGCCTCTCAGTCCCGTTCACATTTTGGTTTCGCTTCCGCTAGTTTGAAAGGGGGAGTGTTTTCCCATTTTGGTTCCACTTCTGCCAGTGTTGTGTTTCTTTTGATAGAATTAAAGGCATGATAAATAATGATATTTTTCCTTTGAGAACTAATGGGGGGCATCTGTTTTGTAGGATCTAAATTTGGCATGATGTCTGGCCAAAGGAATGAAGTCTTGCCAACTTGAAAGTCTCAGCGTAGGGAGGCGACTTCGATGAAAGGTCTTGCCGACATATTTTATTCCCTTGGTATAACATGTTGGACTTGCTATGACCTCCCCCAACTGATGTAAGTCTTGCCAATAGCAATGTACCCACCGATGAAAAGCATATCGCTATAACTCTTAGCACCCGCCATAACATCTTGCCGAATGCAGATGTCTCGCTAATGGAAGGGGGGACTATGGTATTTCACCTGAGGTTACACTGGCAACTTGCAGAGGGACGGATCAGGAGTGAGAAGGGCGCCGAGAGAAGAAGAAGTCACCATGAGTTATAATGCCAGCTTGTGTCTACTAACAGGGGTAGCTCGACATTAATGGTGATATTTTAGGGCACTCAAAGCAATCCCGCTGGAGTTTGAAAATGGACACGGAGGTGTGGGAGTTAATATGGTAGATGCAAAAGATCTACAGAACACCTTGGGAGACAATCTTCACCAACATAGATAGCAAGAATCCAAGTTTAATGCAGAACTGACTTTATGCAAAGATCTGAATGCCGAGCCTCTGACACAGCAGATATTTTGTAAACCCTAAAACATGGGGCCGACATTATTTTCAAGAGGGGATGTATATATGGAATTTTTGCCTCTTTGTAAAGGATCTTCTTTTTTTTAGAACTAGGACTTTGAGAACCAGTAGAGAAGGATAGAAGAGTTAGAAGTTTAGAAATAAAAGTTAAGATAGAGGAGACATAACTGCATCCCGATTCTTTGTAATAGGAGCTTCTTTTGTCTTCTTAGTTAGGAGTTAGACCCAGCATAGGATGGAATGTATCTTTCCAATTTCTTTAGTGTAAATGGAAGCAATCTAAAGACACAGGTTTTCTGTACACTGGTGATTGTGCCAGATTTGTAAATGTTGTTTATCTGTCTCACCCACAGTAGAAGCAACCAGATTCGAATCTACTTCATACAATAAATGACTAAGTTATCCATGATTTTGAAGCCTGCATGGAACAGCACCTATTTTGGCTTGCTTTACCTACACCTTATAACAAATAAGTCAAATCAGCACTCTGAATTAAATGCAACAAAGTCACTACAAAGTTTGTTTGTTTCATGCTTTTGGCCACAAATTCTAGAAGTTAATGAAACTGAAAGAGAAAGATGAATGAAGAAATTCTTTGTTTAGAACTCTGATTTTATCTTTTATTTTAAAATCCCTTTGTTGAATAGGGAATTAGTTTGATCTTAGGAATGTAGTCACACGTCTCCAATACACCTATCAACTAACTGAAGTAAACGATTCTATAGAAGAGAAACCAATATAGACTTGGGAGTTTACATAGAACTGCCATCATCTTCAGAGAAGGAGTGAGAAGATTTTAGCAAAGAAAGAAGCAAAACACATGATCATCTCCTTCTTTGAAGAACCTCCCTCATGCTTTCATTGCATAAGTTTCCGCCCATCAACCCCATGTCAGCATCCCATCACAGTCCTTCCACCGCCTGAGCCTGTCCACCACCATCCACGGTTATTCATCCCTGCTTTCAATCCTGACTGTTTTCCCAACCGTCCTCGCCCACAAACCTAGATCCTTACATTTAGTTTTGCACATGCCCAAAGTTTGATGCCCAAACCGATCCCATTTATGACCAAGCACAACTGCTTACATAATGCTTAACTTTACAATGATTAATTCAAAGCTTATCAAAACAAATTAATATAACAAAAATGCTTAAATGTACATTGTGTAATAAAAATGATGAACTAAAAGAAAGAGAGAAAAGAGATAGAAGAAAAAATGCAATTGATAACAGAGTTCACCAAATGGCTATGTCTCTGGGTCCCTCTCCAATAGAGTAACCAATCCGATTATGCTCCAAAATTAGAATTACAATTTCTCTACAAGACCATTCCCTTCTAGCACAAAAGCATAATGTTCCTCCATTTTACAGAATGGCTTCAACATCTCTCGAACATTCTCTCCTTCACATCACCTAGAATGAATTTTGAAAACCTATAACCCCCCTTTTATAGATAAAATTTTCCATAATAGGCTTAACCATCACAATAACAAAACAATCCCCCCACTAACAAATAAATTTCATTCCTAACCCCCTTTGGCATTTTTTTTGGCTTTATTCCATTGGGGGTTAGTGGTTTTAACCATATAGGGGTTATTTGTCATGATTCGGGATTGAAACATTATATAAAAATGTGGCCCATATGTATGTTAAAACTACTAAACGGTCCAAAAACAACTATAACTTTTGGTTGGTAGGAGGTTGAGTGTTTGACCTCAACCAACCATTTTTAAAATTGAATTGAAACCTTTAACACAACAAAACTAACATGTGCCATATATAACTAAAGACAAATACGCGACACTACAATAGAGCTCACGGTTTGTGAGGTGTAGGGTGGGGGTTCGACCCCCACTAAAACTTTTATTAGAAAATTCAATGACTTGGCCAGAGGAGCACACCGATAGGGTGACACATGGCATCATTTGATTGGGCCATGTATCACCTTGCTATTCATTTCCAAAGACACGTCACTTGCCACCTAAGCTTGTATGGTCCACCACATCACCTGCCTCGTTAGTGTATGGTCTGTATGACCTGCACAGTTAGCTGCCATGTATCAAGCTCTAATTGGTCCAGATCATCATCTATAATGTATGGTCTATTGAGTCACCATGTTGACATCATGCTGATATTAGCATTCGTACAGCCTAGTCAACCTTGAATACCGCTAACTTCGACCAGTCATATCTCTTGTGTATGGACTCAAATTTCAAAAAAATGAGTGGTGTTGGGCTTGTATTGACAAGATCTTTGATTTGACACTAGTTCTAACTGATTCTGAGTCAATCATTTTTTTGCCTTTCTGATGGGCCTTAGGTACCTATTTGACCAAACTTTGACTGGCCATAACTTGCACATATGAACTCATTTTTCGCTCATTCAAGTTGTGTTGAGTCCAGTTTTTTGAGCTCTTCACAATGATGTTGAATTAGAGAGCATAGGAGACTTAAATTTCTGACATCGAGTATCCCCCTAGATCAAGCAAGGTTTCAACAAAGGCTCTGCTGACAACAATCTTTACTTCAAAGTGCAAGGTAACAAAATGTTGATAGTAGTAGTATATGTTGATGATATCATCTTTGGTGGAAATGAAGGAATGTGTAAAAGATTTGTAAAATAAATGCAAAATTAGTTTGAAATGTCCATGATTTGTGAGTTGAATTTATTTCTTAGTCTTCAAGTAGATCAAACTAATAAGGGGATATTCATTTCACAATCTAAGCATGTAAAATAACTGTTGAAGAAGTTTGGAATGGATGACTCCAAACCAATTAGTACTCCTATGGTAACTAGATGTAAGTTGAGTAAAGATGATGAATCTCCTAAAACTGACTAGAGAAAATGCAGATCTATGATTGGTGGGTTGTTGTATCTTACTGCTACCAGACTGGATATTATGCATGTAGTATTTTTAGTTGTCATATTTCAAGCAAATCCTAAAGAGGCACATGTCACAATAGTAAAGAGGATATTTAGATATCTTAAAGGTACATCAGATCATGGCTTATGGTATCCTAAGGGTGTTGATTTCACCTTGAGTGCTTATACCAATGCAAATTGGGCTGGTTGTGTGGATGACCGAAAGATTACTAGTGGAGGTGCTTTCTTTCTTGGTGGAAGATTGGTTTCTTGGTTGATGAAGGAAACTCTGAAAGACATTGGAGTGATATGTGATGAGCCTTTTCCTATCTTCTATGACAACACAAGTGCTATAAACATTTCAAAGAATCCATTGATGCACTTGAAACAAAACACATATCTATCAAATATCATTTCCTAAGAGAAAAGGTGTTGGAGAATGAAGTCAGGTTGGAGTATGTGACAACAAAGGAAAAAATTACAGATATATTTAATAAGGCTCTTCTAAAGGATACTTTTGAATATCTTAGGGAGAGGTTGGGGGTCATTAGCCCTCCAAACTAGGTGCACATGAAGGTGCATCAATCTAGTGAATTCACAAATTGTTCATTTATTTGGACTGATGAATGGGTCTACTCCACAAGGGAAGTAGAAAAGTATTCCATTGTTGTAGTATGAGTTAAATGGGTGTACTCCTAAGGGGGAGTAATCAAAGTTTTTTTTATCTTTTCCATTGATGTCAAATGGGGAGAGAAATTCATGGGAAAAAAAGTAAGAAAAGGAAGAAAAGGTGTTCTCCCAGAATATTGTGCAAGTTGTTGTCTTTGATGATTGAAAAGGAAGACAAGGTGTTCTCTTGGAATATTGTGCAGGTTGTTGTCTTTGATGGTTTTTCACATCATGTGTTGCCATAAATGACAAAGGGGGAGATTTTTGCAAGTATGAGCAACTTTGGTGGTGTTGTCATTGATGTCAACACAATTCAATATGTTGCAAATTGTGCATGAATAGTTGAGATGTGAGTACATGGAGCTATCTTTATGATGTTGCAGATGTGCTGAAATGATGGGTTTCCAAGTGCTTTTGAGAAAATTAATAAAGAATGAAGTAAAAGTAATGTGTGTGTTCAAAATGTGCTCCAGTATGTGCTTCATGTTTCTCCTATGTTTATATACTAATTTATAGCTTTTGGTTTGATGGAGTGTGAAATTTGTGTTCACCGGTGTGTGAAATGTTCTGGCAGAGTTATATGTTTATGGATTGGAAGAAAAGTTTATGCTTCGTAGTCCTCCGCTATTCTATTTTAGATCTTGAAGATCTGGAATGTGTCTTATAATGGTGTTCTTTGGGTTCTGGAAAAGATGCTTGTGGTTTGGTGATCTAGAAGTTAAGTTTCAAAGTAACTGTATGTGTTTGCATAGTCCAGATGGACTGATGGAAGGAGTTCAATGTTTGAAGGTTGTTACACTTGTTATGGATGTATCTAAAGGAACCTCATATGTGTTATCATGCATAATGAAGCGTGTTGTGTCATATGCATGTTATCTTCTTGTTGGAAAGCGTGCACATCAATGTTTATTTGTGTTTTCATTAGGTTTGGCTGACCTAGTGTTTACACTTCATATGAAGAATAAAATTTAATTAAGGAAGTGTGTGGTTGATTCGAGACATTATTTTTTGGTCTTGGTTAAATTTTTTATTGGTCCACTCTCATTCCTTTCCACTGCAGGAATGTTGAGCTGCTGACCTAATTTGAAATTATGAAATGAATCTTATGTGGCCGACCTTGGAGAAAATTTCTATGGTTGAAGATGGTATAAATGCAAGTCAAGATGTGAAGAATTGTATGATGCAAAGTAAAAAAGTAAGCCACACATAAAAGAGAAAAAGTGTGTGAAAGTGAGTTGAGGTAGCAGTACTTCATTGTGTTAGATTCTTGAAGGTAGTGGGCTGAAGGTTTTTGCAATCTTCTAATCAAGGCCATGGATGTGTAAATTATTGTGGTGGAGCTTTTGTTTTCCTTTGTATCAGTAGGCATTGAGCCTCCTTGTTGGACATTGAGTCCTTTCTGTAGGCAGTGAGCCTTTGTATCTAGACAATGAGTCCTCTTCTAGGTAGTGAGCCTTTATATTCGGTTTTGCAATCTCTTTTTATTGAGTTAATCCTCACTGTGGTTTTTCCCTCATTGGGTTTTCCATGTAAAATTTGGCACGTCCTTTTTGTTGATGTTACTTTATGCTATTTTCATTTCATGTTCATACTTAATAACATAATAGTGTGGTTGTGAAATTGATAAGTGTTGAATTTTTGAGTTTAAATTTGGTGACAATTGATTCACCCCCCTCTCAGTTGTCCTACGCCTTTTAATAGGTTTATGCATAATCCTAGATGACTACATTAAGATGTAGTGAATAGAATGTTCAAATACTTGTGGGGTACTTTTGAGTATTCCTTATGTTTTCATGGTTATCCTATAAGACCTCAAAATTTAGTTTATATTCATGGATATGTGCTTACATTGGGAAGGCGATACTAACATCATAAGATCCACTATTGGATATGTTTTCAAAAAATTTGGTGGTGCTAATAGTTTGACGAGTAAGTGGTAAGTTGTAGTCACTTATACACAACAAAAGAAAAGTGCATGACAACTACTCATGTTTGTAAGGAATCCAAATTTAGCTTAAGAGATTACATTCTAATGTTGGGTTGATGTAGGTTTGATCGTATTTTTTGTGACATTTAAAGTTCCATATGTTTGGAAAATAATATTACCTTCCATGTGAGGAAAAATTACGTTGATGTCTAATATTATTTTGTTCATAACATGGTAGAGGATGGGAGGCTAAAATTGGAGAAGATTTAACTTTGGCGAATGTTTCAAATTCCCTAACAAATCTTGTGATCATAAAGAATTTTATATGGTGATTAGATTCCACGGGCCTCACAAACCCTAGCAATTAATTTCTTGATTTTATATTGGATGTTGAAAGGTGCTCAACAAGTGGGAGAATGTTGAGAATTAATGTGTGTCAACATTTAAAATTTCTTAACATTGGTTTATTTATTGAATTATCTATTTTCCTATGTTTGTAATTATTTACGTTCATCTGATTATGTCATTTTGTGGGATTTGGCATGATGAGGTGTCAACCTACATGTATTGTGACTAGGATGAAATGTGTCCTCATTTTGAGGAGGTAGGCATACCGCTTTGTGGGCACCATCATGAACAATAATTTGTGAAATGTGACAAGGTGTTTAAGATATTATGACATATGACAAATTATGGCAATGTAAGTGCCAGAAATTAAAAAAAAAAGCAATGATATTTGTGACTCATGTCATGTAGGTGCTTTGCATGCATGCGGATGCCTTACATGTGAAGGAGGTGATTTTTATGTAAGGATACATTATACATGCAAAGGTGTAGTTTCTTATACATGCAAGAATTAAGATTATACCATGTGGCATTTTGGGTGTCCATTTTTAGAAGCATCTTATTTTGCATTGTAAAATTTATAAATAAGATTCTTGTCCAATTAGTTTGAATGATAGGTTGATTTGTAGGTATTATTATGCTACCAAAATTTATCCAAAAATCTTGTTGTGGTGAAATCCTATAAGGGCTTGGCTCTAGAAGTGTATTTGCAATCTTCATTATTTACAAAATAATACATTGGGTTGATTTGCACATATTTTTATGTTGTCAAAATTGCTCTAAAAACCTTGTTGTGGTGAACTCTTGTAAGAGCTTGGCTTTGGAAGAGTATTGCAACCTTCATTGTTTACAAAATAATACATTGGGTTGTGCTTTGGAGTGTGTTGTTTTACTCCCATAAGGGTTTCCCCCTGTAAATTTGTGTTGTGTTATATTGCTAATTTGAATGTTTATGCTCTATATTGTGTATCTTCTCACTATAACTGTTAAAGTTTTAAAAAATTGCACTTTCTCCCCTCCTTAGATTGGTGTAGGAAGTTCTTTTGTATACCTTGCTTCCTTTCAACTACCACTAATTATGTCACATTTACTCAACTTTCTAACCATGTAACTACTCATCGCATTTTTCTTAGAGGGGACTTTTTGGGAGGCAAGAATTTCACCCCAAGCGTCAATTTTTTGACTTCTTAGAGTCAAGAAAAAGCTTTTTCAAGCTCTACATTGTCATATCAATGATTTTTCTAGATTTTACACTACTTTTTGTTATAAAATACTAGTTGAATACTAATATTTCTTTTTGTACTTCAAGAGGTCAAATATTGTGCCTGTGATGTCTAATTTTAGACTCCTTGTAGTTGATAAAGAGCATGAGAAATTTATAGTGGATCAAGTTTGGAGATGTTATTATGTATTTTTTTTGTACATTTATATTTGAGCTATTTATTGGATTTTTAAATGTGGTAATTTGTGATTTTTTAGTAAATCAAATCAAAGGTGATTTGGTGTTTGATTCATAAAAAAATATATGTTTATATTTGGTTATCTATGATCAACATTAATACCAATGTATTGTTGAACTTATATGTTGCATTTTGAGATCTATGAGTTGTGTCTAGTGTTGTAAGATATATATATACTTACATGTTGCATGTTTAACTTGGATGTGAGTCATCTATACCCATAGATATTTTAATTTGGATATAGATTCTATTTTGGATGGCCTAGTTTGTTCACTTGGTTTAGTGTTTTGATTTTCATTATGAGATAAAGATATGGTATTACTTGATGCAATTGTGTTGTGGGACCTATAATTGTTGATGACATGATTTAGATGTGTGATACTTAGTGGGAGTTAGATGTAGGTACATTTTTTGGTGATCATGGAGTTATGGAGGTTCCTTATACCATTGGTACTTTGGCATGAAATTATTGTTTATATATATATATATATATATATATATATATATATCCATTTTTGGTGGTGTTGGGTTGATTCCTAATTGTAGGTAATTGTGTACATCTTCTTACCTTAGATATCATACAAAGATATCAAGTTTCAACAATCCATGAATAATGCTGAGCTGAATTCTAGATTTGATTATGTGATGTTTTTCGCATCAATTTTTTGGATCACACTTCGTGATCCATCATTAGGATGATAGTAGAGAGCTCCTGATGATGGATCATAGAGTGTGATCTGAAACATTGATGTGAAAAACATCACACAATCAAATCCAAAAATCAACTCAACATTATATATCATAGTTAAAATTTTCTCTTTGGGAGATCTTGGTGTTGCAGTTGTGTTTTTTGATTATTTTGGGTCATGAATGATCTTCATTTAGGAAATGGTTATCATGATGTCACAAATAACTTGTTTACATAGTTCAATCGGAGATTTTTGTAAATATGTTTTGGTGATATTGTACCTTTTTAGTTTAGAGATCATGGTTTTACTTTACCCTTTGGGGGATCTTGATGTTGAGTTCTTTGATTATGTTGGGGCCATGTATGGTCTTCATTTAGGAGATGGTTATCACGATTTCATGTGTATCTCAATATCAAAATTTAGTTGAATCTTTGGTAGTGTTGTGGATTCATCATTTGGTAATGAATGATATTTTACATTGGTTGTGTTAGAACTATAAAATTTTGAAATTTTTTACAGTTGTTTATATTCATGATTTTCCAAAAATTCCCATACCATAAGCATAAGAATCTTCTTTGTATATCATTTTTTCCCATATTCTGTCATTTGGTCCTATAGAATTCACCTAGCCCTGAGCATTTCAATGTATGAAGCATATCAGCAAGAGATGATATAGATCTCACCGATCCAAGAAGCTTTTTTTACTAATGTTTTCCTTTTTGCAAACTATCGGTAGGAGGTTGGAAATGTTTCATCGATAAAAGAATTCATATCGACATGATGCAGTTCATTATCTTAGCAACAAAAGGATTCTATCGGCGAGACAACAGTTATCAGTATATGTCATAATGAGCTATTGTAAGTCATACCGATCATAATACAAAGTGATCTTATTGCTGAGACAATGGTTATCGGTATATGTCATAACAAGCCATTGTAAGTCATACCGATTAGAATACAAAGTGATCTTATCACTGAGACAACAATCCTCGAAGTGAGTCATATCAAGAACATAAGAGTTTTACCGATTGAAGCACAAAAGACTATATCGGCCAAACTCAAGCTGTCAATGTAATGTCCCGTAGCATCTGTTTGGTCTCGCCGATAAAGTAGGAGGTGGGTCCCGTTGTTGCCATCGAAATGAAGTCAGGGAGTCTTACCGACCTCTATGTCACGGCAACAGGATTTAGACCTGGAGATACATTCAGCAAGACAGGTTTCATCGGTGAGAGCTAAGAGAGTAGTGCTAAATGAGGTTCCATCGGCAGGAGAAACTAATATGTCTTGGTGATCAAAAGGAAAACTGAAAGAAACATTTTGATAAGACATAAAGTGAGTTGTAGAACATTTTACCAACCCCTTAATTCACAGCGATAGTTTTCATCGGCGAGAATCTCAACGATACATTCAGACTGAAGGAATAACCATCGAGGAGACTTAAGGCATTGATGTAACTACATGACACCCTAGAGACATAAGATTCATTAACTGTCGGGAAGACTCGAAGTGTCGGTATGGCTACAGGATATCAATACGATATGTAACCTGTTGGTGGTCGGAGAGACTCGAAACATTAGGGAGACTACGTGATGTCTTCGTGGGAGTCTAATGAACAATGGTAAAGGCCCGAATGAAAGGATTGCACGAGATACGAATATGAGGGGACGTGACTCTTAGAGTTACTGATGTATAAATACCCACTTTGGACAGCGAATGAGGAGTCAGATAGATAGCAAATAGAAGAGACAGAAAACAAAATGGTTTTTGTATGAGACTATGATGCATGTAAGAAATAATGTAGATGTAAATGGAAATTGTTTGATTCTGCAACATTTTTCTGGTTTTAGTTGTTTGTTGTGATAATTAAAAGTATTGTTGAAGTTGTCTCCAAGGTTGATATTTTCTAATTGTTTAAATTGATAATATCGAGGATATTTTTTAGTTTATCAGTGCACATTTGTTGTAACTGTATGGTTGGATTAATTGGGTCTTTCAAGGAAAGATTAAATCCTTTAAAACAATCATAGTAATTAGATAATCTCATTTGGATCATTAAGAAGAACTTAGTAGTCATATTCCTACATGTTTATACCAGTTATAAACTTAAACCTATATGCCAAACAATTTGAGTTTTTCTAGACAGAAGTTATTCATTTCATATTTTCATTTGACTCCGTGCACCCAATAAGGCACTAGTCTTTGTTATTTCACTGATTAGTTTCATTCAATTTTTCATATGAACATATTATATTTTTTCCTTGATATTGCTTATACAGTTTATACTAAATTTAAACTCATTTATCCACTCAGTGAGGGTAAATTGTTTTAGGAAATAAACATTGGTCAAGTCTGCTTTATTATCTTAGGTACACCTGCCTAGGTCTAGCAGCACCTGAAGAGTAGAAGGTCTAAAGCTTTTGACCTTGTCTATTACCCTGAAACGTATCAAGAGATTGGCAACCTCTTGAGGTATTTTGCCTACATTTTTGAGAGATAACAAATTGGCGACTCTGCTGGGGACTTATTGTAGGTTATCTGGTTGATGATCATCATATAGAGTCATTAAAGAAAAATTCATAATTTGAGAAGTTTCTGAAAAGGTGATTCTGTTGGGGGATAAAATCAAGAATAGTTTCATTTTTCTCACTTTTCACAAAGTGAGTGGCGACTCTGACAAAGACATTGCATCAATTCAACATGAATGGTAGAAGGTCCCAATATAAAGGAGGTCCTTCTGGAGGTCCTGATGGCAACAGTAAGAGGAAACATAAGGGTGATAAGGATGATAAGGGTAAGAAGAAAGAGGATGACATGTGCATAATGAATAAAGACAAAGCATCAAGACCACATTGTAAGACATATGACCGTTATGATACATGGAGAGATCATTCAAGTGCAGAACCTTATACCCTTGAAGAACAAAGAAATCCTTTTTATAATCCTCAAAAACAAGAAGAGTTCAAAGCTAAACTCGAAGCTGAACGAATCAGATATCAACATGAATATGATCAAAGAATGGAGGGTAATCAAAGTGAGCCTATTGATCATGTAATTCCTCAAGAAAACTATGAGTTCTCAACTCACCAAGAAGTAGAAGCACAACTCAAGTTTCATAAAGTAGAAAGGGAAAAAGTTGAACAAGAAAATATCCAAATGATAAAAGCAATCCAAGACTTGAAATTGCAGAAAGCCCAAATTGATGCTCAGACAGTTGGTTTTTCAAAGTATATACCACCTCATAGGCAGGGAAATGATAATACAGGGCCTTCAAACCCATCAAAGGCTCCTCAGAATCATGTGAGAAATCAATATAAGCAACCAAACTATCCACCAAATATTGCATCACAACATACAAATATACAACCACCTCATGGTCAGCAATATGTGCCATATCTTCATACACAATACAACAATCCAATGTACCAGTATCAGTATGTGCATATCCTCCCCCTCAGCAATATACAATAATGATCAGACAATTTGATTTGATAGGGTTTCAATTATACCCTTACCCTATGGATAGTAGTTGGAGAAGTCTTGTTCCTAAGTTTACAGGGAGCAGTGCAATTACTGTTGAAGATCATTTGAGGAATTTTAATGCTTTTATCCAAGACTTGGATATAGCATATAAAGATTTACACATGAGGTTATTCATGATGTCACTCATTGAAGAAGCTAGGGATTGGTTCAATGGCCTACCAACAACTTCTTTTGATTCTATCCAAGAATTTTAGGATCGATTTCTTGAACAATACGGAAATCCATGTGCACCAGATGCTACTTTACATGAACTAGTACAGATTCAAAAAATCAGAATGAGTCAATTTATTATTTTAACTGGAGATTCAGCAGAATGCAAAATAAAATACCACCTAGGTCAAAGTTGCCAGACTCTACAGCATTGAGTATTTATTTGAATGCATTTGATCCAAAAATAGGGTATGAACTAAGAAACAGGTTTCCAAGAGATTTAGTTGAAGCCCAAAAGATAGCACTGACCATTGAAAACAACAGGAAAGCTGTTGGGATGATTAGTAAGAGAGACAATCCTAAGGTTCCTCAACAAGCCAATAATTATCAGTACAAACAGGAGAACATGTACATAAATGAGAGGCCTTGGTTACATGACATGCCTTACAATACAAATTGGAAGGATGGAAAACGTGTAATGGATAGACTCGTGAACAAAGAAACACCTGATCCATTAAGGAATAAGGGGGCATATATGGTTAATAATAATATTTGGTGTGAAGGTTGTGATGGGCCACATTCCCTAGACCATTATGTTGTAGCCCAAGAAATGTAGGAAGAAGGGATGCTAGCAGGTAGTAGTGGAGAAGATCACTTAGTATTTTTGATTTCAAATACTTCTTATCCTGTTGAGGAGGAGTATTCATCTTCAGAAGATGAAGGTTATGAGTATGATGTTTCAAATCAAAGGTGCAATGTCCACATGGCTGAACAGTAGGTTTTTTCTAATTCTGAAGAAGATTATGCTAAATAATACTCTGTTGAGGTACCTACTCAATGCGATATAAGGAGACCCACTGATGAAGAAATAAAGAGGTTAACCATTGTTGTGGTTGAACAAGTGAAGAGCAAGTATTGGTTAAGAAATAGGACAATGAATGAAAAGGAAGGTGCTCCCAGGGAAACATTCATGAAAGATAGAGAAGTAACACCAAGAGTTTGAAGAGAACAGAAAATAAGCAACATGACAAGAACAAACAAAAGTTTGTTCAGAAAGAAGAGAACAAAGAGTTATACAAAGAAAAGCAGAAACCTGTCTAGAAGGAAGAATCCAAAGGGGAAATATCAGAGCAAAAGAAAACAGTTAAGACAAAGGGTTCTTCATTTGACTTTTCTCAGGCTTTATCTCAGGTAAAAATGTTTGTCCCACTGCTCGAGATGATGAGAATTAAGGAATATAGAGATAGTGCAATTAAATTGATATCAAATGGAAATGAGAAAAGTATGAGTTCTAAAATTTAGATGGCCACTATAATGATTAACAATCAAGAGAAAGTGATTGTCCCTGAAGTGTGCCTAAATGATGTATTGGTGAGTTCCCCACAAGTTGAACCTTTTTTCACCACACTACTTATAAACAACAAATTGTTGAGGAATTGCATGATAGACTCTGGTGCTGCTATCAATATCATGCCAGTAGGAGTTATGAAACAACTTGGTATGTGGGTAGATACTAATGAAGGGAAGTGTTATGCAATGGATAGCCGACTTGTTGTAGTAGTAGGTGTTATGAAAGATGTTGAAGTCAAACTAGCTACTTATCCTCAGGTGGCCTACAATATAGATATAACTGTAATTGACACCCCTCCTTAGTTTGGGATGCTTTTATCAAGGCAGTGGACAACAATAGTTGGGGGAAATGTACAATTTGATTTATCATATGCAACAATTCCAGTGAATTTCCAAGAAGTTAAGTTGTATAGGGAGCCAAGGATGAACCAAATTGTAGATCGTGTGCCTCAAAATCAAGTCAATTGCTTTTGTGATATGGATCTTGGGAATATTAAGATAGAACCAACTCAACCAGAATTAGTAATGTTGATCCAATTGATAAGCATGTTGCAAAGGACTATGATGGCGTGTGGAAAATGTACTTTGATGGAGCTTGTAGTCAAGAAGGTAATGGAGCAATAGTGTTTGTTTCCCCTGAAGGAGTTACTTTTAAATATTCATTTTTTCTGGCATTTGAATGAACGAACAATATAGCAGAGTATGAAGCTTTACTAACAAGATTGAATATGGCTATAAAACATAAGATCAAGTTGCTAGCTATTCTAGGGGATTCTAAGCTAGTTGTTTCTCAAGTTAAATCAAAATATGCAACAAAACACAAGAGGATTGTTGTGTCCCATACAACATTCCTATATGCAATATAGGAATGTTGTATGGGACACAATTGAGTTGTTTGATGCTTTCTCCATTGAATGGATTGAGAGGTTGAAAAACATAATGGCAGACTTTTTAGCCAATGTAGCATTGAGAAGAGATGATATCACACTAGATGGAGTGTCTCAAATCGAGTTCAAAGCAAGACCCACTATGCCTGACAATATATATAGTTGGAAGGTTTTTAATGATGATGCTGACCTATTGAAGTTAGAGAGAGTGCCTGACTAATAATCTTCCCAAAGGACTAGTAGCATTAGAGAGAGTGTATGATGGAAATGATCAGTCCCTCATGAAATAGATACTAGTCAAAGGAGAGGACATTGAAGAGGTTAATTTAGGGATTGAACTGGCACCAAAAAGGTATACATTGGAAAGAAAATAAGTCTGACAATTCGAAGAATGTTGATTACATTATTGAGAAAGTATAAACATGTGTTTGCATGGTCTTATGAAGATCTCAAAGTGTACATGGAGGATTTGTTTCAACATGAAATCTTGTTGAAGCCAGATGCAAAGCCATTTAGGCAAAGACAAAGACCTATTAACACAACATTGGAACCAAAAATGTAGGAGGAATTGGTAAATCTTAGAGATGGGGGTATTATCAAACCTATTAGGCATTCAATGTGGGTTTCAAACCCGGTTCCTATGAGGAAGAAGAATGGGGATATCAGATTATGTGTGGACTTCAGAAATTTAAACATGGTGTCTCTGAAGGATAATTATCCTCTACCTAATATGGAAGCTGTATTACACAAAGTTACAGGGTGTGAGCTATTATCTATGATGGATGGGTTCTCTAGTTATAATCAAGTCAAAGTTAAAGAATCTAAGCAGTACAAGAAAAATTTTACAACTCCATGGGGAACATATGTTTATGTGAGAATGCCATTTGGTCTAACAAATGCAGGTACAAATTTTCAAAGAGCTATGGACATAGAATTTTCAGATTTGATTAATGATATCATTTTTGGGTATTAGGATGACCTTACTTCTTATTCAAAAAGGGCTGAAGATCATGTAGAACATCTTGAAAAATATTTATCAAGGCTTTGGAGTATGGTATCAGTCTAAACCCTAAAAAATGTCATTTCACAGTCATAGAGGGAAAAATCTTAGGACATATTGTTTCAAAGGAAGGAATTAGAATAGATCTTGAGAGGGTTGAGGCTATATATAAAATTCCTATTCCTATGAATGTCAAAGCAATTCAATCATTTTTTGGACAGATCAATTTTGTTAGGAGATTTGTATCTAATTTTACTGAAATTGTTAAGCCCATATCAAAGATGTTAAGGGACAAAAGATAGAATGGACTGCAAAGGAATTGTAAGCTTTCATATCCATAAAAAGGGCCATCAAGGAAGCTCTTTGGTGCAGGAGCA